>VZRW01001323.1:3278-17499 GCA_013398125.1 Aegotheles bennettii
GGGTTCCAAGTGCCAGAGAGGAGATGGAGATGGGATGGGAGGAGGAGATGAAGGTGGTGAGAGCCTGGCAGAGGTTGCCCAGGGAAGTTGTGGGTGCTGGAGGTGTTGAAGGCCAGGTTGGCTGGGGCTTGGAGCAGCCTGGTGTGGTGGGAGGTGTCCCTGCCCATGGCAGGGGGTGGCACTGGATGAACTTTGAGGTCCCTTCCAGCCCAAACCAGTCTGGGGTTCATTCTATGATCTGAATGTCCCAACTAACCCCCCCCCCTTGAAGCACTGATGACAAAGCACTGAGAAGCACTCAAGGGTTGGAGCTGTGGTGGGAAATCAGGGAGCAGGGGGAATCCAACCCAGATTTGTCCGTCTGCACGATACCGAGCGGTGCTGTCACCTTTTTTCCCTTTGCCCAAGATCCTCAAGGATGGGGGTTTGCTCTCCCCAGTCATCACACGCCTGATGAACTTCTTTTTCTTCTCCAGAGGGTGAGTTGTGTCTTGGTGCTGGTGGGCACAGCCCATGTGGGGTGGGAGCCAAGCGGGAGGGGGTCAGGGTAGGAGTTGGTGTCACGAGTGTTTGCCCTGGGGGTGTTTTTGAGCCCTGCTCTGCCACCCTGAACTCTTCTTTGTTTCAGGCTCGGGGCAGTGTTCGGGCCCTACACGCAGCCTTCACAGGCCGAGTACTGGGACATGTGGACAGCAGTGAGGACCAACGATGGCAACCTTGTAGTGGACAGGTACCTCACCATCAACTGCTGCTTGAGCTTCATTTGACACCCACAGCACCCCTGTGCAAGGAGAGCCATGCTGGGACTTGGAACAGAGCTCAGCCACATCCCTGGATATTATCACAGAACCCCAGACTGGTTTGGGTGGGAAGGGACCTCAAAGCTCATCCAGTGCCACCCCCTGCCATGGGCAGGGACACCTCCCACCACACCAGGGTGCTCCAAGCCCCAGCCAACCTGGCCTTCAACACTGCCAGGCAGGGGCAGCCACAGCTTCTCTGGGCACCCTGGGCCAGGCTCTCACCACCCTCACACCAAACAATTTCTCCCTCCCATCCCATCTCCATCTCCCCTTTGGCACTTGGAACCCGTTCCCCCTCATCCCATCACTCCCTGCCCTTGGCACCAGTCCCTCTCCAGCTTTCCTGGAGCCCCTTCAGGCACTGGAAGGTGCTCCAAGGTCTCCCCGGTGCCTTCTCCAGGCTGAACCCCCCCAACTCTCTCAGCCTGGCCCCAGAGCAGAGCTGCTCCAGCCCTCGCAGCATCTCCGTGGCCTCCTCTGGACTCTCTCCAACAGCTCCGTGTCCTTCTGCTGTTGGGGACCCCAGAGGTGGCCCCAGCACTGCAGGGGGGGTCTCACAGAGCGGAGCAGAGGGGCAGAATCCCCCCCCTGGCCCTGCTGCTCACGCTCTGGGGATGCAGCCCAGGATCCCGGGGGCTTTCCGGGCTCCAAGCACACACTGATGGCTCATGGGGAGCTTCTCCTCACCCAGCACCCCCAAGTCCTTCTCCTCGGGGCTGTTCTCCATCCATTCTCACTGTGCAGTTTACCTTCTCCTGCATTCCTCCACACTCAGGGCTTCAGCTCTGACCCTGGAATGGTTTCAGAGCTGCTGCAGTGCCCATGAGCTGAGCACAGGAGCACTCAGACAGCACCACCTCTGGTGGCTTCCAACAGACCGATTTCTGCCCCTGTGTTCTGTAGGATCTGATCCCAGATCTGCCACCCAAGCACAGCAGCAGGGCCTTTGAGGGCAACTGACCCTCCCCTGCTCATCTGCCTGCAGCCCAACGTGACCTCCTGCACTGCCTGGACAGGGATTGAGATGATTCTCATCCTCTTTTACAACCCAGTGGAACCCACATTTGTTTCCTCCTCAGCTAGGAAGGACTCAAACTCCATCCTCTTGTCACCTTCCATCTACAGGATGTTTCTCTTCCTAAATCAACTTGGGGTTGCCCTGCAGCAGGACTCAGACCTGGCAGGGGGAACACCTGGAGTCAGGGTCATGACCTCATTGCACTTTTATTTGCTGAATGTCTCAATTTTTGGCCATGAGGGACAATTCCTTCCCTGGGAGGGGGATTGGGGGTGGGAATGGGTTGCCCAGGGAGGTGGTGGAGTCCCCATCCCTGGAGGTGTTCAGGAGGTGTCTGGATGTGGCGCTGGGTGCTGTGGGTGAGTGGGGATGGAGGTGGGGGTTGGACTGGGTGAGCTTGAAGGAGAATCTTAGCTTGGATGACTCTATAAATAACAATAAAAAACCCCAACAGCACAGTTCCCTGAGCTCGGGGATGGTCAGCAGCCCAGGTTCCTGGTGCTGCTGCCCCCGTGGGAGATGCAGATGCCACCTCAGTCTCCTTACACGGGCAGATGTTGCCCTGAGACCAATTCCCAGGCTGTGCAGGACCTCAAGGCACCATCCATCGTGTGACAACAGGTTTCTCTTCAGTATTTTGCAGTACATAAACCAGAGGAAGAAGCACAGAGACCGCTGGGTTGGGGCTTTGATGTCCACCTCTGTCCCACGTGAGTAGGAATCTGTTTTCATTGATGTACTGGTCTGGGATGTTGGGAATTGCCCCCCTCAGCTGCAGGCACTGAATCACAGAATCACAGAATCTAAGGGATGGAAGGGACCTCGAAAGATCATCTAGTCCACCCCCCCTGCCAGAGCAGGGTCACCTAGAGTACATCACACAGGAACGCATCCAGGCGGGTTTTGAATATCTCCAGCCAAGGAGACTCCACAACCCCCCTGGGCAGCCTGTTCCAGTGCTCTGTCACTCTCACAGTGAAAAAGTTTTTCCTGATATTTACATGGAACCTCCTATGCTCCAGTTTACAACCATTGCCCCTTGTCCTATCATTAGTAATTACTGACAAAAGCCTGGCTCCATCGAGCCAGGAGTGTGGTGGTGGCTCCTTCCACTGATCACTGGAGCCTCTTGTTGTTCTGATGAGGACAGAGTGGCTCAAATCTGGTTTGTGGAGAGGACAGTGAAGTCCCTTGCTCTGGTCTGAGGCTTGGTTCCAGCAGAGAGCTTGTTAAGAGTCTGTTGCACTTTGTCCTCAGAGGCTGGTTCAGAGCCTCTGGTTTCTCCAGCTGCTGCCTTGGGGGAACCAAGGTGCTTTTCAAGCTCAAGAGAAGTTGCAACCACACCAGGAAAGGTTTGGCATTTGCAGGAGGGTTGCAGGCTGAACTTGACCCCGGGGCAGAAAAGCAAAAGCCCTTGGGGGAGCTGGTTTGCTCAGTGCTCTGCTGAGAACTTCCCAAGCTCTGTGCAAGGGGGGGAACATCTGCAGGAGGTCTCCTGGCTTCCTTCAGGGATGTCCTAAGGTAGAAAAGCTCTGCCCATGCTTCTCTCTTGCAGTGCATCTCATCTACGGACCCCTGGACCCCGTGAACCCACACCCAGAGTTTCTGCAGCTTTACAAGTAAGAGAATTCATGGGGTGGGAAGATACAACTGGGGGTTCATTTCCAGGGAGATTTGAGTCTCAGACTTTTCCTTCCATTCCTTTTCCATGGAGGCCATTTTTAGAATTGAATGGAATCATTCTGGTTGGAAGGGACCTCCAGGGTCATCAAGTCCACCCTTTATCCCATCACATTCCTAACCATTGGACCATCAGACCATGGCCTCAAGTGCCTCATCAACCCATTCTTTGAACACCCCCAGGGATGGTGACTCCACCACCTCTCTGGGCAGCCCATTCCAGTGCCCAACCACCCTCTCAGGAAAGAACTTCTTCCCAATATCCAACCTAAACTTTGACCTGCACAGCTGGGCAATGCAGTCAGAGCCTTCTGCAGCTTGGAAATTGCTTGGGCATTTTAGGCATCAAAGTCACACTTCTCAGTCAAATCCATCACCCGTTTTAACACCACATCAGACAAAGGTGAAGATTTATTGACCAAGGTAGTCCTCTCCTCACAACTAACCTGAAGTAGATCCACCATGGGGTAGAGGAAGTCAACTGTCCCTGCTACAGGCTTTCTTTGTCCCAAAATCATGTTATGGGCAGAACCCTGATGATGCAAGAGGGTCTTGTCCTCCTCACCAGTAGCATCTGGGTGGCTGCTGCTCCTGTGCTCAAGCTGTGCTGTGTTCTTCCAACAGGAAGGTGCTTCCCATGTCCACGGTGTCCGTGCTGGATGACCACATCAGCCACTATCCACAGCTGGAGGATCCCACAGGCTTCCTAAATGCCTATCTGAACTTCATCAACTCCTTCTGAGCTGCTGCAGCTCAGTTCTCACTCTCTGTTTACAAGTCAGGCTGGGGGGGCAGGAAGAAACCTTGGTTTTTCTCTCCAGATCCAACACCTTGCACCAAACCCCTCACCTTTGGCTGCCAAACTGCTGCATTTATGCACTTAAATCCTTTGAGCGCTGAAAAACCATCATCCTGCAGGGAGGCTGGGACAAAACTCAACCTAATTAGAGTTACAGAACGCTGAGAAGCTCTTCCAGCCCCATGCTCACCTTGTTCTTGATTAGTTTGTCTCTGTATTTAGAGCTCAAGGAAGAACAGGAGCACCAGAGCACATCTGTCAGTCCAAGGATCCTTTCTTGCTTTCACTGCCAGATGACTCTGCACACCACAGGACCACTTGAACCTTCCCAAGATGGATTTTGGGTTGGTTTTCAAGCTGCTTCACAAGAAATCTGAATTATATCTTTCTGTTAAGTGCTACAACACCTGGGCAGGTATTAAAACAGAGAGCTGGATCTGTAATCCCCCAGAGTACAGGCAGTGATGCTCTGCACCCAGAAAGGGGCATTTAAGCACCACAATAATCTCTTTTTAATAGCCAGGTACCCAAAGGCAAGCTCTAAACCTCCCATATTTTTTTTTACCACATCCTTTCTTTCTCTGATTTTCAGTTCAACAAGCAGAGCCCCTCACTGACTGCACCCCTGGGGGGCAGAGATCTGGGATAGGTGTTTAAGTCAGCAATAAAATCCTATTTATTCCTTCCTCGTTCACCCTGACTTGGTAACTAGTGCAGAACTTCCCTTGTTTCTCCTCTCTTCCCAGCTTTTGGTACTGGATGTTTCACATCTTGGAGCCCAGGAAAAGGTGGTGCTGTTGGGTGTTTTTGGACACAAAGCTCAGAGAATTGTGTGCACCTCGCTAGGTGAGGTTTGATCTCTCTGCACACTGATTTTCCTGCATGGACCAGAGGACACAGCCATCAGGAAACTGTAGATTTATACAGGTTGGCAGATTCTGTGGGTTTTGTGGGGTTTTTAACTGCTTCCCTTTAGGAACAAGGGGCTTCTCCTGCCTTTTCTGGACTGAAGCAGACAGAATTAGAACAAGAAATCTCTATTTTATTAACAGGAATTGATACGAATTCCACCACTCGGACCAGTGTTTTATTTTCTGTTAATAAAAATCAGTTTTGACAAAAGTCTGATTCCATTTTCTTCACCACCTGCATCTTTCAGCTTCCCTGCTCTACTGCAAGTGGCCAGAGATACAATAAGTTAGATGGGAATGTGTAAGTGACAAGGGAAGGGACGTGGGAAAGGCTTAGTACCAGCCAGCCACTACTTACAAAATATTGACCAAATCCAGGAATAAAAACTACATGCAGAGGGACAAACAGGTCGGTTGATGCCCAGTAAATACCCAACCAGTGCTTGCAAAGGTTTCCACCACAGCTGATGTGCAACTCTCAGCCTACAGAAGCCAAGATGACATCTCCAGGGGTTTCTTCCTTGCTCCTGACCGTCACCTGCATGGTCACACCATCTCCTAGAGCAAGCCTGGACCTCACGAGCACGTCGCAGCCACCTCTGTACACACCTGGGGACAAAGCAACGTTGGAGAGATGACCAAGAGAGGGCTCAGTGATCCAGTCCTAACCCAGGAGCCAACAACCTGGTGAGTGCAGGACAGCCAGGCTACAGACACTTACAGAGAGGGGGAAAAATGACAAAATAATACCAAAACCCCCAAATCCCCTAAACTCTGGAGGCCAAGACTGAAGATAACAGATAATTAAACAGTCAGCCAGTGCTGCTGGAGGGTGAGGCTGATTTAAGTAGGTAGAAACGGAGGAAATGGCCTCAAGTTCCATCAGGGGAAGTTTAGGTTGGAGATTAGGAAGAAGTTCTTTACTGGGAGGGTGGTTGGGCACTGGAATGGGCTGCCCAGGGAGGTGGTGGAGTCACTGTCCCTGGGGGTGTTCAAAAAACGGGTTGATGAGGCACTTGAGGCCATGGTCTGATGGTCCAGTGGTTAGGAATATGATGGGATAAAGGTTGGACTTGATGACCCTGGAGGTCCCTTCCAACCATAATGATTCTATGATTCTAAACCAAGAAGTGAGTAACTTCTTGGGTATCTTCTCAGTGGTGCCCAGCGACAGGACAAGGGGCAATGGACACAAACTGGAACACGGGAAGTTCCACCTGAACATGAGGAGAAACTTCTTTCCCTTGAGTCACAGAACGTCAGGGGTTGGAAGGGACCTTGAAAGATCATCTAGTCCAACCCCCAGGACAACCTAGATCAGGTCACACAGGAATGCATCCAGTCTGGTTTTGAATGTCTCCAGAGAAGGAGACTCCTCAACCTCTCTGGGCAGCCCTGGGCACCCTTGAGAGTGACTGAGCACTGGGCCAGGCTGCCCAGAGAGGGTGTGTGGGGGGTCTCTCTGTGTGGGGACATGGAAACATCAGGTTCAGAGCATGAATACTCACCAGCTAAGTAGAGCATGTGAGACTTTTTGTTCTCTGGCACTTTATCTGACCTCTCACAGGGCTGCATGCCCAAGAACTTGATGATGTTATTGACAGCTTCTGCATTCAAGAGATTGAAGAAGAAAATTACCTCCAGGTTGGTGCCAAGGTTCCTGTGGTAACTCGTTGGCAATTAAAGAACACTCTCTAAGCACCCAATGTGGCTTAACCATTTCCATTATTGTGGTTGCAGCCCCACCACACCTTGTCACATCCCTTCTGCTGATTGAGCACCCCAGGAACGTGCCCCTCCCATCAACCAACCTCAAGCAAGAGAGCACTGCCAACCTTCCCCTTGCTACAATCCCAGCATTGAACACAAAGCCTCGCTGCTGGGACATGTCACCTCCTTGGGAGGCACCAAATTCTCCTCCTACCACACTAAATATATCCCCAGCCTGGCAGATTTACTGGGATTACCATGTAGGTCACCAACCAACGAGGAGAGATCATCTCACCATCAAGGGTTTTAATGGAGCTAAGGGCAAAGGTTTCTTCCTTCTCGAAGTCATCTCCCACTTCCTCCCAGGCAGCTGCAAAGTTGGGCTTCAAAACCTTCTGGATATGATCAGACACTGTCACCTCCAAATCTTCCAACTGGCAGGAAAGCAAGGGAGATTTTCAGCTGCTGGTTACACAAACGATCCTCATCTTTGCCAAGACAACTCTGGCATGCCTGGCTTGAATTTCAGGAGAAGCACAGAGTGAAATAGCATCTACATAGCAGAGAGGACAACCAGGATTTATGGTGGTCATCTGTAAAGCTTAAAACCAGTGACACAAATCCACCAGTGGGACTAAAGGAGAGCAGAAAACAGATAATTGCTTCATGAGTCAAAGCCCATTCCAGCCCTTATGTCTGAGGAGACTTTCTCAGAATCCAGAAGGAGCCTTTACTTCCTTCTCCAAGCCCAAGAGACCAGCACTTTCCTGAGATCTGACTCGTGTTTCAGTGACTGGTAGGAAAAATTCCTTCCCTGGGAGGGTGATTGGGGGTGGGAATGGGTTGCCCAGGGAGGTGGTGGAGTCCCCATCCCTGGAGGTGTTCAAGAGGTGTCTGGATGTGGCGCTGGGTGCTGTGGGGGAGTGGGGATGGAGGTGGGGGTTGGGCTGGGTGAGCTTGTAGGGCTCTTCCAACCTCAATGTCCGATGCTTCTGTAACAAGAGAAGCACAAATGCTTGGGGGGGACAGGAAGACTGGGGCACACAGTTCTGAGAAAGGACAATGGCACTTATTCCTTTCTTCCAGTCTGTCCCCACAAATCCCATCTCCACAGCTAAACCATTGGCAGAAGAAAGGTTTTGAGGAAAGATCTGAAGTCACACAAGCTGCCGTATTTTGGAAATGGTGTTTGAGGCAAGGCCCTGTTCTCTCCTGCTGGCTTCAGATCTGAAAGGAAACCATCAATCTGACAGCCACGTGTATTCAGAATTAGGGACAAGAATAAAGAAACCCACAACAGCCCTGAACTCACCACATACTCATCATCATAGCCATCTTCTTCTGGCACGCCGGTGTTGGGGTCGCAGTCTCGAACAGTGAACTTCATTGTGCAACTGAAAGTACAAGCAACTGGGGGCCAGAAGAAAAGCCCACGTGGGTTAGTGGTGCAGCTTCTTCTGCTTGAGCCCCCACCTCCCAAAAAAGGACTGGAAAGAACATGCAGGAGCTTTGCCCCAAAAGATACAACGTGGTCGTAGTCAAAGCATTTTTTAACTTCACATAAAATTCCCCCCCCAGGCTCTAAGATGAAGGCCAGGAGAGGATCTCAGGGGAGGAGCAATGCCAAGGACACAGAGTAACAGAGTGCTGCAGTGCAATCCAGTCAGCACGAGCCACCAGGAGAACCTCTGCAAAGGTTTCTGACCAAGTGGATTATGATCCAAAAAAATCACAGTTCAGGGAATTCAGACCTGCTCTAATCTTATCTGGTATTAAACCAAGAAATCCACCCTGCTGATGAGCAGTCTTGTTAAACCAACTGTGAGCCCAATGGGGATTCTTTGAAGTCTGAATAATAAAAGAAAGGGAAGTTTTACACCCAAGAAAAGATCACATTCCTAAATTTTATAGCTGTTTCTGATTATTTAAAGAGAGGAAAAACTCCATTAGTCAATAATGCAGAGGCTCAATCTCCTCAGAATTCTTTTTTCTATTTGCATTTTCCTTTTACTAATTCTGTTCTTGAACACCAACAAACGTGAGTGTTCTCAAATGTGCCCCTTCCATTGATTCAAGGTGGTGAATTCAGTGTCCTCTATTACCTGTGTGCTCTCCAAGCCTCTCAAAGGTTGGACTTGATGACCCTGGAGGTCCCTTCCAACCATAATGATTCTGTGATTCTATGAACACCCCATTTTTAATCATCCATAACAATGATTCAAGAGCTTCATTGGAGGGATTTGTCGTGGAGAACCACTCCCTGCCCATGGGTACCTGCAGTGGGGTCGTCCTGGGGAATCTGGACGAGAGTGTAGCACATGCCTGGCTGGTTATAAACCAGGCTGGGAGCTGGGATGCAACAGATCACATCGTAAGCGTCCGACGGCTCCATCTGCACGGTGACTCTCTCCAAGAGCTGATCATTTAATGTGTTTGTGCAGTCAAACTGTGGAAGAATAAATTGAAAAGGACTTGAACACTGAATCATGGAATAGTTTGGGTGGGAAGGGACCTCAAAGCTCAGCCAGTGCCACCCCCTGCCATGGGCAGGGACACCTCCCACCACACCAGGGTGCTCCAAGCCCCAGCCAACCTGGCCTTCAACACTGCCAGGCAGGGGCAGCCACAGCTTCTCTGGGCACCCTGGGCCAGGCTCTCACCACCCTCACACCAAACAATTTCTCCCTCCCATCCCATCTCCATCTCCCCTCTGGCACTTGGAACCCGTTCCCCCTCGGCCCATCACTCCCTGCCCTTGGCACCAGTCCCTCTCCAGCTTTCCTGGAGCCCCTTCAGGCACTGGAAGGTGCTCCAAGGTCTCCCCGGTGCCTTCTCTTCTCCAGGCTGAACACCCCCAACTCTCTCAGCCTGGCCCCAGAGCAGAGCTGCTCCAGCCTCTAAAAGAAACATTTCCTATCTAAAATTTTTTTCCCCAAACCAGCTACAACACTCCACACACACAGCAGAAATCCATATCTTTGAGCAGCCATTCTCACTGAACAGCTTTTCTCTGCAGTTTTACTGGAATTCTTTCATCACCCCCATCCTTTTTTATGATCATTGAGGCAAGCAGCACCCACCCTCTTAACTCTACTTGCAGCTCCCTCAGGAGAGAAGCCATCCTCTTCAGGTGACACCACCACTTATGCTACACCCAGGCAACACTAAAGGCCAACTCCTACTGCACCCTGGTGGAAGGAATAACTCCTCTCACCTGGAAAACCATGTGATTCCTGAACACGTGTTTAATACAGCGAACAAAATACTCAGTTTCTGCTTCTGTCAGCTGCACCGGTTCCGACGACTTGAACAAGGGACCCAAGCTCTTAAACTCTGGGATGGCTGCCAGTTGTTCTGCACAGGAAGGAAAAGGAGATGACACTCAGCAACAGAATCCCAGAATCCCAGAATCCTAGGGGTTGGAAGGGACCTCGAAGGATCATCCAGTCCAACCCCCCTGCCAGAGCAGGGTCACCTAGAGTCCATCACACAGGAACGCATCCAGGCGGGGTTTGAATGTCTCCAGCCAAGGAGACTCCACAGCCTCTCTGGGCAGCCTGGTCCAGTGCTCTGGCACTCTCACAGGAAAGAAGTTCTTCCTGAGATTCACATGGAACCTCCTGGGCTCCACTTTGCATCCATTGCCCCTTGTCCTATCATTGGTCAGCACTGACAAAAGCTTGGCTCCATCGTCCTGCCCCTCACCCTTTACATATTTGTAACCATGGATGAGGTCACCCCTCAGTCTCCTTTTCTCCAAGCTAAAGAGCCCCAGCTCCCTCAGCCTCTCCTCACAAGGGAGATGTTCCACTCCCTTCATCATCTCTGTGGCTCTGTGCTGGACTCTCTCAAGCAGTTCCATGTCCTTCCTGAACTGTGGGGCCCAGAACTGGACACAGGACTCCAGATGTGGCCTCACCAAGGCAGAATAGAGGGGCAGGAGAACCTCTCTTGACCTACTGACCACCCCCTTTCTAATGCACCCCAGGATGCCATTGGCCTTCTTGGCCACCAGGGCACATTGCTGGCTCATGGTCATCCTCCTGTCCACCAGGACCCCCAGGTCCCTTTCTCCTCCACTGAGAAAGTATAAAAAAATGAATATAAATGAGTATATAAATGAATATATAATGAGTATAAAAATGAGCAACAGGCTCATTCATCTCTCCTGTCTGACCCATGGCATTTCCCCCACCACTCCCAAGTGCTGGAAACCCACTGGTGTCCTCTCGTACCTTGGAATATATCCTGACGTGAAGGTGCAACTTTCTCAGGCTTGCTGGTCACCAGGGCAATCTCTGTGAAAGGAAAAAGCCAAGACATTGTTCTCTCAACTACACCACGCAGGAGATTCTAAATGCTGTTATATTTCCCCTAAAAATTCCTTAACCTGTGGTGTTGCACACATTCTGCTGCAGAGCAATGCCAGCCTGGTTCCTCACACACACACTGCAATATCCTTTCCCCGAGGCAGCAGTAGATTGCAAGGAGAGAAAAGATGTTTGAGTAACAATGAAGAAACCACACGGGTCCAGAACAGCCAAAGAGATGGCTGAAAAAAGGGGGAGAAGTGGAAAAAAGATTCCCAAACCTTTTTTTAAGGAGTTACGCAAGGTCAAAATGCAAGAATTGTGCAAGAAGGTGGAAGAAAGCCAGCAAAGTGACTGAGTGCTCCTGGAATGGGCTGTTTCAAACATCTATGGATAAATAAATGCTGATAATGCACAAACTCTTCTGTCATTATCCGTTCTGATCTTATCATTCTTGCCAACCCCTATTCCTTTGGGACAACCACTTTTATCTTCTCTTATCTGTGAAGGTCAGGTGGGCTTGGCTCTGCAGAGCAAGTGATCCTGTGACCTGCTGGGCATTCAACTGGGCCACCTCCAGTCTTCATAAAATCAGACTGCTTTGGGTTGCAGGGGACCTTAAAGCTCACCCAGTGCCACCCCCTGCCATGGGCAGGGACACCTCCCACCACACCAGGGTGTTCCAAGCCCCAGCCAACCTGGCCTTCAACCCCTCCAGCACCCACAACTTCCCTGGGCAACCTCTGCCAGGCTCTCACCACCTTCATCTCCTCCTCCCATCCCATTTCCATCTCCCCTCTGGCACTTGGAACCCGTTCCCCCTCGGCCCATCACTCCCTGCCCTTGGCACCAGTCCCTCTCCAGCTTTCCTGGAGCCCCTTCAGGCACTGGAAGGTGCTCCAAGGTCTCCCCGGTGCCTTCTCTTCTCCAGGCTGAACACCCCCAACTCTCTCAGCCTGGCCCCAGAGCAGAGCTGCTCCAGCCCTCGCAGCATCTCCGTGGCCTCCTCTGGACTCTCTCCAACAGCTCCGTGTCCTTCTGCTGTTGGGGACCCCAGAGGTGGCCCCAGCACTGCAGGGGGGGTCTCACAGAGTGGAGCAGAGGGGCAGAATCCCCGCCCTGGCCCTGCTGCTCATGCTCTGGGGATGCAGCCCGAGGCTCAGCCTCTCCTACAGCCCATTCAAACAAAGCCCAGTGTTACCTGCTTTCTGCTCAAAGATGGGTGCAGTAGCCAGTGGAACTGTTTTCATATCAAAAGGTTTGTCAGAAGGCTCCAGTGTGTACTGGTGCAGGGCTTTCTCCATCCCAGGAACAGAGACAGTCAACCCTGCAAAGCAGAAAATTCAGATTTAACAGCAGGAGCAACGAGAGGCCCAGAGGCACTGCCATGAGGTTCACAAAGAACAGTGCCAATTTTGGGTTGCCCACTGCACTAAAAACAGGAAGATGTCAAGTTTGAAGAGTGTATCTGAGTCTCAGTCACCTCCCTGTTGAGATATGAAGAGGGAAGATTATTTAAAGTGCTCTTCTCTGTCCGTTTGTCCAGGCTAGAGAGAAAAACTCTTGCAAGGAAGCTGGACTTCACCAAGTTTGGACTTTAGCTAATAAAAAACCTGGTAAAACACTTTGGTTCCTCACAAACACACCTGCCAAGTACTTCAAGATACTGACAGAATAGAAAACTGCTCTGGAGATGATACAGAAAGTCACCCTCTGGAGGGTACTGCAGTCTAAAAACAGTTCACTCAAGGCAAGTCCTCCTGGCATAGTCTTAAAGGTTGTTCTGCCCACAGCAACCTTCACAGAGCATAGAACAATTTCATAGCCAGCCCTGGCAACGAGATGAGTCACCCCCCTTTGTAATGGAGGAGATGGAGCGAAGGTTGAGAACATTGTCCTGAGTGAAGGAAGAGGCAATGATGAATGAAGGCCAATCTCTTCTCCTTTCCTAGAAAATCCTGCCCTTATCTTGCTAAATCAGTGTTCTCAGTCAGCACGAGCACAGGAAACCCCAGGGCTGGAAAACACACACTTCTGTCCTTTGTAGCTATCCTGACCCAAGCCATGTGACAGAAAACTTCTCTTGCAGCAACAAGGCCCAAATATGATCATAGAATGGTTTGGCTTGGATCCAGTCCCACCCCCTGCCATGGGCAGGGACACCTCCCACCACACCAGGGTGCTCCAAGCCCCAGCCAACCTGGCCTTCAACACTGCCAGGCAGGGGCAGCCACAGCTTCTCTGGGCACCCTGGGCCAGGCTCTCACCACCCTCACACCAAACAATTTCTCCCTCCCATCCCATCTCCATCTCCCCTCTGGCACTTGGAACCCGTTCCCCCTGGTCCCATCACTCCCTGCCCTTGGCACCAGTCCCTCTCCAGCTTTCCTGGAGCCCCTTCAGGCACTGGAAGGTGCTCCAAGGTCTCCCTGGTGCCTTCTCTTCTCCAGGCTGAACACCCCCAACTCTCTCAGCCTGGCCCCAGAGCAGAGCTGCTCCAGCCCTCGCAGCATCTCCGTGGCCTCCTCTGGACTCTCTCCAACAGCTCCGTGTCCTTCTGCTGTTGGGGACCCCAGAGGTGGCCCCAGCACTGCAGGGGGGGTCTCACAGAGCGGAGCAGAGGGGCAGAATCCCCCCCCTGGCCCTGCTGCTCACGCTCTGGGGATGCAGCCCAGGATCCCGGGGGCTTTCCGGGCTCCAAGAGCACACCAATACAGAATGTGGAAGAACAGCTCACATTTCTTTCCTTTCTACCACTGACCATTGAAAATGTAGGCAGCATTCAGTGCCAGCTGTCTCTGCTGCAGCACATTCAAGTAGAACGTTGCTCTGTCCCGGACTTCATCATCGCTGTCCATCATGCACCTGTTTGGGGAACAAGAGGGCAGCAGTCAGACAGCTCAGGGAATCACCAGAGCTGAGCTAAAAGTGGCACCGATCAGACTGGACTCTGTACTGCAGTGACAGTGTGAGCTCCTTCAAAATAAACA
>VZRW01001323.1:25698-39097 GCA_013398125.1 Aegotheles bennettii
TTCTAATGCACCCCAGGATGCCATTGGCCTTCTTGGCCACAAGGGCACATTGCTGGCTCATGGTCATCCTCCTGTCCACCAGGACCCCCAGGTCCCTTTCTCCTACACTGCTCTCCAGCAGGTCAGCCCCCAGCCTGTACTGGTGCATGGGGTTGTTCTTCCCCAGATGCAAAACTCTGCATCTGTTCCAGGGGCTGTATTGTCCAAAGGGTGACTTCTTCCCTCATTCCCTGTGAAATGCACATTCAAGCTGACACCCCTGGCACATGCTAATGAAGGTTATAGTGAACATGCTCTACACGCATGACTTCAGTGCCCATCTCTCCACCCAAATCATCCCACACATTGCCAGAGGGTAGGAATCTTATGGTTTTGGGGATAAAAGATGGGGTTAGAAGAGTCTAAGTAGGGAGAGAAGAATCCATGTGGAGATAAAAACCTAAAGACAGATGGACCAGTTGATGGGTTGAGTTGTTTTCCTTCCCCGCAGGCAGGGACACCTCTCTGGGTAAGCACCGAGCCTTTCACCCTCCAGCTGGAAGCACCCCCAGGTTGTAACACTACTCTTGTTGCTAGCAATAGTAGCTAGTTAGTAGCATCAATTAGTAGTGTTTGTGCAGTCAGTGCATTTATCAAGGGCAATCCTGAACTCGTTGTATCTGTCAATGTAATAAACTCTATTTCTTTACAACCTCATGCATCTGTTTTGGTGCAAGTCCTTGGTGGGGCTCTGAGACAAAGCTGACTCTCTACAACTCTGTGCATCCGTTTAGTGCCAGTCCTCAGTGGGACTCAAACAGGCAAACGTTGACTCTGATCAGTGGATGTGCACAAACTAAATCCTTCAGACACAAACCACTGAGCAAGTCTGGGACTAGGACTGCATCCAGCTGCACCCAGACTCCTGTCAGACTCTTTTAGCCTGGAGAAGAGGAGAATGAGAGGAGACCTTATTGCCCTCTACAACTACCTAAAGGGAGGTTGTAGTGAGGCTGGTGTTGGTCTCTTCTCCCAAGTTCCTGATGACAGGATGAGAGGAAATGGCCTCAAGTTCCATCAGGGGAAGTTTAGGTTGGAGATTAGGAAGAAGTTCTTTACTGGGAGGGTGGTTGGGCACTGGAATGGGCTGCCCAGGGAGGTGGTGGAGTCACCGTCCCTGGGGGTGTTCAAAAAACGGGTTGATGAGGCACTTGAGGCCATGGTCTGATGGTCCAATTGTTAGGGATATGATGGGATAAAGGTTGGACTTGATGACCCTGGAGGTCCCTTCCAGCCATAATGATTCTATGATTCTGTCTGAGTTTAGAAAGCAAGGGGGTCCAGTCTGAACCTGGTGACTCAACGGGAGGGTTTTCCCCAGCCACCTCGCAGAGGCTTTCACCTCCCTTTCATGTGACACACACACACACTCCCTTCAGCCTATTGTTCTCCTTCTTGGGGTTGGACTAGATGATCTTTTGAGGTCCCTTCCAACCCCTAGGACTCTGTGATTCTATCTGTGTCTTATTTTGATTTCTCTGTGTGTGTAGTTTTCCACGAGCTTTAAAAAAACCCACTAATTTCCTAGGTACTGTTCACCTCAAACTCTAATTAAGTTTGGTAATTCCATGCTGCCTCTTGCTCACCTCTCCTCAGATTCCTTCAGGAGCTTGCTTGCAATTCGGATCAGCATACAGTAGGCAAACTGGGATTTCAGCCCTGATTTAGTGAACTTATTCAGCATCTTGGAAACCGCCAGGCGATCGTTTTTCCGGAGGTGGTAGAGCAGCCCCAAAGCATGGTACTGGGAAATCAAAACCAGAGACATGCAGGTACCAAACACACACTGCAGCTGGAAGTCAGACTAAGATGCAAAAGAGGGGCAATAACTGCTGTTTCCTAGCAAAAATCAGTTCCAGCCTCAAATGATCCTCAGTCAGGTTGCAGATGACACTGAGTTGGGTGGAAGTGTTGATGTGCTTGAGGGCAGGAAGGTTCTGCAGGGAGATTCTGGGCAGGCTGGGTCCATGGGCAGAGGCCAACGGGGTGAGGGTCAATAAGGCCAAGTGCTGGGTCCTGCACTTGGGTCACAACAACCCCAGGCACCACCACAGGCTGGGGCAGAGTGGCTGGAGCTGCTCAGCAGAAAGGGACCTGGGGGTGCTGGGTGACAGCAGCTGGGGATGAGCCAGCAGAGTGCCCAGGTGGCCAAGGAGGCCAATGGCATCTTGGCCAGCATCAAGCACAGTGTGGCCAGCAGGAGCAGGGCAGGGATTGTCCCCCTGTGCTGGGCACTGGTGAGGCTGCACCTCGAGTGCTGGGGTCAGCTCTGGGCCCCTCACTCCAAAAAAGCCATCGAGGGGCTGGGGGTGTCCAGAGAAGGGACCAGAGCTGGGGAAGGGCCTGGAGCACAGGGCTGATGGGGAACGGCTGAGGGAGCTGGGGGTGTTCAGCCTGGAGAAGAGGAGGCTCAGGGGGGACCTCCTGGCTCTCTGCAGCTCCCTGAGAGGAGGTTGGGGTGAGGGGGGGGGCAGTTTCTTCTGTGAATTCTTAAGATACTTTTCCTGAACTTCTCTTAAGAACTCACAGAACATCATTAAAGCACTGTAGCTTTAATTTAGTCTTAAATTTAATTAAGTTCAGAGATTTATGGGGCAAGCACGCTGACACATACCTGCACCATGACATTCTCACTAGAAGCTGCCTCTTGAGCCTCGTTGATCCATCGCTTGACGACATCGTAACTGATCTTAGTCATGTGCTGGAAGAAGCCACACAGTGAGACTGCAGACAAACTAACACGAGAAGCACAGTGAAGTACCACAAGCTTTGGTTCCACTTTTTAAGTTTAAAGGCTTTGAGATGATCTAGGGCTTTGCTGCACACGAGGAGGTAACAAGGAGTAACTCCCACATACAACCTTGGCACAGATGCACTTGGTTCAATAAAAAGTAACTCAGAAAGGGGGTTTTTTTGTGTTTAATGAGAACAGGAGACAGTATTGGGACAATTCACCTGCTAGGGTTAGGCCAGCAGGAAGACTTCAGATGTCAGTATTAACACAGCTTTGTCTGCACCCTCAGGGTTTTCATAAAGGCTCTACTCCACCTCACCAGCTGGATCTCTTACCTCCTGCTCTGCCTTCTTGGTTTACCAGTGCAGCCAGTCTCTTTATCCTACGCACCTACAGACCACTGGTTTTGTCACATCCCAGTCTCAAACTACCACGCTTTCACTTGTATTCTCTTTCATAAAATATTAACCTAATGAAATCCTTTCCAGCCTTTTCTCCTAAACAAGGGAAAGAAAAACAGTGAACTTGTTGATTTTGCCCTCCTAAATAACCTCGGAGTCTTATCAGGGCAGCAATTCCATGGGTTTGGTTTTTTGCAGAGCACCAAGCAGACTGCTTTTATTGCCTGTTGCTTCTTCCACAGGACAGAACAAGCTCTCTCCTTTCACTCTCACCAAACTGATAAGCAGTTTCACCATCAGCAGCGTGCCTGAGTTTGCAAAACAGATAGAGCCTCTCCCCAGAGAAATTAATGTTCTACACCACCTCCATAGGGAGCTGACTGAGCACTTTGCACTTAGAAGTTACTACAATTGATGTACTCTAAAGCAAGAGAAAATTAAGGAAGGAGTTTGAGAGGAGTCTGCTTGAGACAAAGGAAGCCTCATTGCTATTATTTTTTGTTTATTTTCCAGTGAGGTGACGAAGAAAAATCATCCCAAAGGAAAAGGAGCTGAAGAAAGAACAAGACAAAGGTTATAAAGAGCTATAAATGATGCAGATTTACAATAATCAACTGCTTTACTTACTAAGGAAGACACCAGTGCAGAACTAGACACACTGGGGACTTTGTCCACGATGGCTTGCTTCATGTATCTCTCAATGGCTTGTAACATCGTACCCTACAGAAGGGAGAAAGAAAAGTGTTGGAGGCAGAGCATAAAAGCAGTAGAAGGCAAAAAAAAATATGCACAGCCTAATCAAAAGGCCCTCAGAAAAAATCTTGAGCTAATTCTGAAAACGCAGAGAGAGACACGAGGATCAGCTGCCCACTCCTGAAGATCCAGGGAGACAACCAAAGTCTCCAGCAAAGCAATCTCTGATCAGAAACTGGAGCTCCAAAGTTCCTGACTTCTACATTGAGATGCTGGAGCGAGTCCAGAGAAGGGTAACGAGGCTGGTGAGAGATCTGGAGAACAAACCTTATGGAGACCGGCTGAGGGAACTGGGGTTATTTAGCCTGGAGAAGAGGAGACTGAGAGGAGACCTTATTGCCCTCTACAACTACCCAAAAGGAGGTTGTAGTGAGGCTGGGGTTGGTCTCTTCTCCCAAATTGCTCGTGACAGGATGAGAGGAAATGGCCTCAAGTTCCATCAGGGGAAGTTTAGGTTGGAGATTAGGAAGAAGTTCTTTCCTGAGAGGGTGGTTGGGCACTGGAATGGGCTGCCCAGGGAGGTGGTGGAGTCACCGTGCCTGGGGGTGTTCAAAAAACGGGTTGATGAGGCACTTGAGGCCATGGTCTGATGGTCTGATGGTTAGGAATATCATGGGATAAAGGTTGGACTTGATGACCCTGGAGGTCCCTTCCAACCAGAATGATTCTATGATTCTACCTCCACGTCTCCAGTGCTACAGCTCCACAGAGTTCCTCCCTAAAGTCACAGTTCCCCCTTAAAAGCATCAGGTTCATCACTACTACAAGGATACACCCTATTTTAAACACACTCTCCCCCAGCAGTGATGTGAGCTGTACTTACATCCGTGATCCTGCAGAGAGCTCTGATGGCCGGGCCCCTGTACACATCTTCCTTCCCCGTCATGTCTTTGGTTAAACTAAAATAGTCAAAGACACCTTGTGAGCATTTCTTTAATATCTCAATATCGACTTTTTGTGACATTCATCTCATTTAGCTGTTCTTCCAGCTGTTACCACAACTGCTCAGCTCTAGTGTTGGCTAGAAACAGCTTCTTAATAATTAGTTATTTGAAAATCATTAACGTCAGATGCTGTGGAAATAGAGAACGTTACAAAAGACAATAAAATATAAAATAAAACAACTGCTTAGAGTGTGCAACAGATCCAATTTCTGCTCTTGCAACAACTGTAATGTCTATTCTGTAGTCAAAAAAAATCAGTAGCCAAGATACTGTTTGTTTTCTGTGGGTTCTACTACCTGCTTGTGACAATGATGACGTCCTCAGAAATGTTGGCCATCTCCTTGATGGTGAGGTAACACATTCTTCTGAGGGTTTGCTGTGAAAGTGTATGGCAGAAATCCATCAAACTCAGTGGCAATTATGAATAAACACTTTCTAGAAGTTTTAAAAGTTATCACAGGATCATGGAGGTTGGAAGAGCCCTTCAAGCTCACCCAGTCCAACCCCCACCTCCATCCCCACTCACCCACAGCACCCAGCGCCACATCCAGACGCCTCTTGAACACCTCCAGGGATGGGGACTCCACCACCTCCCTGGGCAACCCATTCCCACCCCCAATCACCCTCCCAGGGAAGGAATTGTCCCTCATGGCCAACCTGAATCTCCCCTGCTGCAATTCCAGGCCGTTCCCTCTCGTCCTTTCCCTGTGGGCACGGCAGAAGAGACCGACCCCCCCCTCACCCCAACCTCCTCTCAGGGAGCTGCAGAGAGCCAGGAGGTCCCCCCTGAGCCTCCTCTTCTCCAGGCTGAACACCCCCAGCTCCCTCAGCCCTTCCCCATCAGCCCTGTGCTCCAGGCCCTTCCCCAGCTCTGGTCCCTTCTCTGGACACCCCCAGCCCCTCGATGGCTTTTTTGCAGTGAGGGGCCCAGAGCTGACCCCAGCACTCGAGGTGCAGCCTCACCAGTGCCCAGCACAGGGGGACAATCCCTGCCCTGCTCCTGCTGGCCACACTGTGCTTGATGCTGGCCAAGATGCCATTGGCCTCCTTGGCCACCTGGGCACTCTGCTGGCTCATGCCCAGCTGCTGTCACCCAGCACCCCCAGGTCCCTTTCTGCTGAGCAGCTCCAGCCACTCTGCCCCAGTCTGTGGCAGTGCCTGGGGTTGTTGTGACCCAAGTGCAGGACCCAGCACTTGGCCTTATTGACCCTCACCCCGTTGGCCTCTGCCCATGGACCCAGCCTGCCCAGATCTCCCTGCAGAGCCTTCCTGCCCTCAAGCACATCAACACCTCCACCCAACTCAGTGTCATCTGCAAGCTGACTGAGGGTGCACTTGATCCCCTCATCCAGGTCATCAATAAAGATATTAAACAGAACTGGAAGTTAAATATTTTAACTTTAAAAGTTAAATAAATACAACACCTTCTTCCCCACATCTACACAAAGTTACAAGCACGCAAGTAAAACTGTTTGATAACTGGACAACAGCCTCACAGCATGTTATCCAACACACCAGAACAATTAGAGATATCTTGTTAAATTGTTAATACTAATAAAAAAGAATCCACGTGTTAATTACAAAAGAAGTGATGCATCAGATCTGTCTGCAGAAGCCTCTAGAGAACTGCAGTATTTGATCTACAGGCACACCACCAATTCTATTTTGAAGCAGCTGGGGATTATTTCCACGTGTAAGAAACAGTCATAAAATCACCCTGACTTGTATATCGAGGCTTTCTGTCATTATTCATGTTCTTTACAACAGTAAATCAACTCAGGGGGAAAAAAACACCACCAAAACCAACCTGCAGAGGTGTTATTACCACTCAGCCATTTGTTTCCAAACCCACAAATTGCCTTCAGCAAGGACTTTGTGTTCCCTGAGATATTCGCCTCACCCTCCGCCCACGTCCTGGTATCCAACCCTTTGGAATTACTGCAAATCCAGGCAAAACCAGGAAGGCAGCAAGTGGTAAACACCAGGTACTCACATCGTTAGATTGAAATAATCTGGTCATGGCAAAAAAAGCTTCTGTAGCTTCAGTGGTTCCGAAGTGTTCACCCTGTGAACAGCATAAAAGCAGTGAGAGAAAAACCACCATGATTACACAGCCACCTCCACCTCTCAGCTCCCACTGACAATTTCTGCTCATACATGGAGAACCTTCTCTTTGAAGACACTTTTTTCCTCGTGTGAGGAACAGTCTCCCCCTCACCTTGTGTTTCCTGGGGGGTATAGGCTGAGTTTACCACCTTTATCTACTTGGTCTCAGCACAAACATCATCCACAGCAGCAGAGCCAAGGGTCTGTGCTCCCTGACATCAACGTGACAGCAGTTGGGTTTGGGTCATGCTTGGATGACACAAGGATGAAACAAGGATCCCCTTGTTGAAGTCACCTAAAGATGACTGGTGCCAGTTAAGACTCAACAGCACAGGTCCCCCCTAACTATGTTAAATCATGAAATCCCAGACTGGTTTGGGTGGGAAGGGACCTCAAAGCTCCCCCAGTGCCCCCCCCTGACATGGGCAGGGACACCTCCCACCCCACCAGGTTGCTCCAAGCCCCAGCCAACCTGGCCTTCAACACCTCCAGCACCCACAACTTCCCTGGGCAACCTCTGCCAGGCTCTCACCACCTTCATCTCCTCCTCACATCCCATCTCCATCTCCCCTCTGGCACTTGGAACCCGTTCCCCCTCGGCCCATCACTCCCTGCCCTTGGCACCAGTCCCTCTCCAGCTTTCCTGGAGCCCCTTCAGGCACTGGAAGGTGCTCCAAGGTCTCCCCGGTGCCTTCTCTTCTCCAGGCTGAACACCCCCAACTCTCTCAGCCTGTCCCCAGAGCAGAGCTGCTCCAGCCCTCGCAGCATCTCCGTGGCCTCCTCACTTCCTCACCTCTGTTCTTACCTCACCTCAGTTATTCCCACTTGAAGCAAACACAAGTGGTTCCTTAATCACACAGCACTGTGGTGATCACAGAGCAACCAGCAGCTCTCACTTGGCCACAGAAAAAAAAGTGTTAAAAGTTCCAGTGACCCCCATCTCACTCACCTTAGCACAAAGTCAGAATGGAGAACACCATACTACAGAATCCCAGAATTCTAGGGTTGGAAGGGACCTTGAAAGCTCATCCAGTCCAACCCCCCTGCCAGAGCAGGGTCACCTAGAGTCCATCACACAGGAACGCATCCAGGCGGGGTTTGAATGTCTCCAGCCAAGGAGACTCCACAACCTCTCTGGGCAGCCTGGTCCAGTGCTCTGGCACTCTCACAGGAAAGAAGTTCTTCCTGATATTCACATGGAACCTCCTATGCTCCAGTTTGCATCCATTGCCCCTTGTCCTATCATTGGTCATCACTGTAAAAAGCTTGGCTCCATCGTCCTGACCCTCACCCTTTACATATTTGTAACCATGGATGAGGTCACCCCTCAGTCTCCTTTTCTCCAAGCTAAAGAGACCCAGCTCCCTCAGCCTCTCCTCATAAGGGAGATGTTCCACTCCCTTCATCATCTCTGTGGCTCTGCGCTGGACTCTCTCAAGCAGTTCCATGTCCTTCTTGAACTGTGGGGCCCAGAACTGGACACAGGACTCCAGATGTGGCCTCACCAAGGCAGAATAGAGGGGGAGGAGAACCTCTCTTGACCTACTGACCACCCCCTTTCTAATGCACCCCAGGATGCCATTGGCCTTCTTGGCCACAAGGGCACATTGCTGGCTCATGGTCATCCTCCTGTCCACCAGGACCCCCAGGTCCCTTTCTCCTACACTGCTCTCCAGCAGGTCAGCCCCCAGCCTGTACTGGTGCACAAACACACACACTACAGCACAAACCCTTCATCTCCCACCTCCCCACCTCCCAAAGAGCTACAAAACCTCTTTTCAAACAGAAAGTGATCAGAAATGAGCCTCAGGAAGGTTCATTTTGGCTGGGAAGAAGTGATCACAGTTACCTGGTTCAGCAAGTAAAGGATCTTTGTCAGGATGTGCAGGCATCTCCGCGGATTTATAGGGGTCTCGTTAAAGATACGAGCCTAGAAACAGCACAGAACACCGTGTTACAATGGAACCCAACACATATAATCATTTATTTTTCATAATAAAAAGTAAACCAATTTGTTTTCAACTCTTTTCACTCTAAGAATGTGTCCCAACGGGCACATTGCTGTCATTCAGCTCACACATCTTCAGCTGGCTGAACAAAGCAAACCTGAACAAAGGACAACGACTCAGTTTCCCACCTGGAACTGGCAAAAAGACTTGGAAATAAACCCAAAACAACTCAATTCCTGCCACAGCAGCTGCAGCCCAAACCCTGCTCAGCACTGCTCTGTAGGAACACCAAACTGAGATTCAAAATTCCCCGTTATTTAACCCCGTGTTCACTTCACCACTTCAAATCACTCCTGGAGTACACAAGGACAGGGAAGGAGAATGGGAAACAGGGTCAGCTCTTCAGAAAGAGCACCTGAAATCCCACACATCCCCATGGAATCACAGCATCGTTTGGGTTGGAAAAGACCTTTAAGGTCACCCAGTCCAACCATTAACCCAGCACTGCCAAGGCCACCCATGGCCCTCAGCACCACATCTCCACAGCTTTGAGATCCCTCCAGGGATGGGGACTCCACCCCTGCCCTGGGCAGCCTGGGCCAGGCCCTGACAGCCCTTTGGGGCAGGAATTGTTCCTCACATCCAACCCAAACCTCCCCTGGGCACCTTGAGGCCGTTCCCTCTTGTCCCATCGCTTGTTCCTTGGGAGCAGAGCCCGACCCCCCCTGGCTCCAACCTCCTCTCAGGGAGTTGCAGAGAGCAGAAGGTCTCCCCTCAGCTCCTTCTCTCCAGGCTGAGCACCCCCAGTTCATCGGATCCCAGACTGGTGGGAAGGGACCTTAGAGATCACCCAGTGCCACCCCCTGCCATGGGCAGGGACACCTCCCACCACACCAGGGTGCTCCAAGACCCAGCCAACCTGGCCTTCCCAACACCTCCAGCACCCACAACTTCCCTGGGCAACCTCTGCCAGGCTCTCACCACCTTCATCTCCTCCTCCCATCCCATCTCCAGCTCCCCTCTGGCACTTGGAACCCGTTCCCCCTCGTCCCATCACTCCCTGCCCTTGGCACCAGTCCCTCTCCAGCTTCCCTGGAGCCCCTTCAGGCACTGGAAGGTGCTCCAAGGTCTCCCCGGTGCCTTCTCTTCTCCAGGCTGAACACCCCCAAAGTCCCCTCAGCATCTCCTCCTAAGACCCTTCCCCAGCTTTGCTGCTCCTCTTTGGACACGAATGCAGTGAAAGTAGAAGCCAGGTGTAACCTAATAACCATACAGAAACCCCTCATGGAGGGCACTTAATTTACATACCCTGTGATTTTCAATTAACTACATGAATTTAGGCATTCCCATTTCCCAAGAGTTGCACTGCAAAACTTCCTTAAGCTGCTAACACTTCCTGAAGAAGAAAATAAAGAGTTAAACAGCATCACAGTGTGGTTTATCCATACCTCCTGAAGCACAGCGCTCTTCTCCAGGTGCTGGAAAGGATTCGAGCCACTGCCTGTGGAACAAGAGAGACCTCCCAGTTAAGGAAATGCATTCTTCATGGAAAAGAAACCCCAACAGAACTGAAAGTGCAGGAACAGCTCCTGCAAAAACACCTCAATGCTGTAGTGACGTTGTTGGAAGAATCATAGAATCATTATGGTTGGAAGGGACCTCCAGGGTCATCAAGTCCAACCTTTATCCCATCCTATCCCTAACCATTGGACCATCAGACCATGGCCTCAAGTGCCTCATCAACCCGTTTGTTGAACACCCCCAGGGACGGTGACTCCACCACCTCCCTGGGCAGCCCATTCCAGTGCCCAACCACCCTCTCAGGGAAGAACTTCTTCCTAATCTCCAACCTAAACTTCCCCTGATGGAACTTGAGGCCATTTCCTCTCGCAATTGGGGAGAAGAGACCAACACCAGCCTCACTACAACCTCCCTTTAGGTAGTTGTAGAGGGCAATAAGGTCATCAACACCAACTGATGTTCTCCATCAACAACTGTGGAACCACTTCCTTAAGTTGTATATTCAGAGTTATCCATAAAAACAAGGGGGGGGGCACTTTCAACACAGGAGGGTGAGGAAGAAGAAAGGTCTTTACTAGTAAATTTACCTTAATATCCCTTTTACACAAAATTCTTTACTCTTTTGTTCCCCTACTTTCTCTATTTTTATTCCTTTAGGCACAAAAAGCTCTGAGCACATCAGGGCAGAGCTGCCAGTTGGGATCTGAAAGAGGAATATATTGATCAAAGCAGCACTAAAACGGGCTACTCCAACCCCAAAACCACCTACACACCACAAAATCATTAACTCCAAACTATCTCCGTGGTGTAACTACTCAGCCTTTTAACAGCTGAGGTCCAGGCATTGAGAAGTTACCTACCAGGTGAAAGCAAAATCTGCAAAAAGCCTTAAAAATATTTCAAAGAGAGGAAAACTAAGCTCAAATCCACCTCTTGTTTGGGGGTGGAGGAGGCAGAGAACTCAGGAGGAAAGTTAAGCCTGGGAGAAAGGGAGGGGTGAGGTGTAGGTGTTTTAAGATTTCATTTTTATTTCTCATTATCCTACTCTGATGTGATTGGCAATAAACTAATTTCCCTGAGTAGAGTCTGTTTTGGTGTTTTTAATCCACGTTCACAGTGGAACCACCTCTCAGAGCCACACAAACCCCTCCAAACCCTCACTCCTGCTTCTGACCCTTTTCTCCATTGATAATTTCCTATTTTCAGGTCATTTGTTCTTCAGTTCTCCCACCCCAAGCAGGAGGAAACTGAGAATGAAACGAAACTCAACCCAGCTGGGCAGTTGAGTTACTCCAGGCAACGTGAACTTGATCTGCAGATGATTCCTTGGAGGGAAAAGGTGCAGGTGATGGCTTCATCCACCACATCTGAGCCTCATGGGATGGGGTTTTTCCCCACCTACTGAACACAGCTGCTCCTGACACAACCCATTAAAAAACATCCGAGTGTGCAAACCACCCAGGTGAGATGCAGACCCCAATCAAGCCCTGCAAGCCCTGCAATTCTTCACCACAGCAAGGGTGGGAAGAGACCCCCAGCTGCAGCCCGCAGGGTTGTGGGGAACTGGTTGTCTCCAAGTGTGGCCTCCAGGGCCCAGGACAGGCCCTGCATCCCATGGGGCACAGAATTATGGAGTCATCCAATGGGTTGGGTGGGAAGGGACCTTAAAAAACATCCAGTCCCAACCCCCTGCCATGGGCAGGGACCCCTCCCACCACCCCAGGGTGCTCCAAGCCCCAGCCAACCTGGCCTTCACCACTGCCAGGCAGGGGCAGCCACAGCTTCTCTGGGCACTCTGGGCCAGGCTCTCACCACCTTCATCTCCTCCTCCCATCCCATCTCCATCTCCCTTCTGGCAGTTGGAACCCGTTGCCCCTCGTCCCATCACTCCCTGCCCTTGGCACCAGTCCCTCTCCAGCTCTCCTGGAGCCCCTTCAGGCACTGGAAGGTGCTCCAAGGTCTCCCCGGTGCCTTCTCTTCTCCAGGCTGAACCCCCCCAACTCCCTCAGCCTGGCCCCAGAGCAGAGCTGCTCCAGCCCTCGCAGCATCTCCGTGGCCTCCTCTGGACTCTCTCCAACAGCTCCGTGTCCTTCTGCTGTTGGGGACCCCAGAGGTGGCCCCAGCACTGCAGGGGGGGTCTCACAAGAGGAGTCAAGGGGGAGAATCCCCTCCCTCACCCTGCTGGTCACCATCCTCAAGGGCTGATGGAAGCTCCAAAGGAGGCCAAGGCACTGGAAATCCAGTGGCACCTCCCTCCTCAGCAGCTGCAACCCTCACCTTGCTGTAAATTATTACTTGAAATCAGTAGAATTTAGGGGGAAAGCACACAATTAAGAGCACAGAGACACTCAGAATCAAAACAGGGCCACGTAACACTGAGATAACGAGGACTGAAGGAACAAACACATCCCTGGTAGTCAACAGCCTGTCCTTGAGCCTGTTAGATGGATGAAAGGGATGGGAAAGGTTCTCCTAGCCCTTATCTTGGTGAGAACCAGCTGTGGGCTGGCTACAGCCTTGAGCACTGATCAAAAACAAGTTGTAATGAGATTCACCTACTCAGGTGCCATTAACACAGTGAGAAAACACCCTCACAGGCTAGAAAGACCCCTACCCACAAAAGCCCCATCCTCTCCGAGGTGAAACCTTTAAGCACTGTAACTTGAAGTGGAAAGGAGAAATTAATTGAGCAGTTATGTGCAGGAGTGATAGAATATTGCCAAGGTTAAAGCAGGATTGCATCATTTTGGTTTATAAACTTAGCCCCTCTGTTTGGGGGAGCCGAGTTTGCCTCGTGGGACACCACCCAGCTCCCTTTTCTGTGCAGAGCTGGACCAGAAGCAAATATCTGGACTCTGTGTGTGCACTGGCTTATGGCAGAGCTTTGGGACCTGCTTTGGAGACAACAAGTTCAGTGGCAGCTCCCTCCCCCTCACCTCAGGCAGTTCCTCC
>VZRW01001325.1:8116-22659 GCA_013398125.1 Aegotheles bennettii
AGAGAGCCAGGAGGTCCCCCCTGAGCCTCCTCTTCTCCAGGCTGAACACCCCCAGCTCCCTCAGCCGTTCCCATCAGACATTTCCCAGTCCCTTCCCCAGCTCTGGTCCCTTCTCTGGACACCCCCTGCCCCTCGAGGTCTTTTTTGAAGTGAGGGGCCCAGAGCTGACCCCAGCATGAGGATGATCATCAGCAAAGCAGAGAATCCAGGGACAGAACATGACCTTGTACCACCTGGATGGACAGTAGACAGGGGACAGAGAGGGAGAAGAGCCAGGAGATGCTGCAGAAGGACAGCAGTGGTGACTCCTTGAGTTTAGTTACTTTAAAATAAAAAATAATCAAAATCTTAATTGGGAAACTGACACCAAACACAGGGGAGAAGATGTGGAAGGGCAAAAAGAGGTGACCTCACCAAAAATGAAAATCTCAGCATCATGGTGTTGGCAGGAGGGGACCCTTCCCCTCTGCTCACTGGACAGGGTCTAAGGAAGGGCCAGTGAGATGCTGAAGGGACCAGAGCTTCTGTGCTGTGAGGAGAGGCTGAGGGAGCTGGGGCTGGAGCAGAGAGGGATCAGGGGGTTGAATCCATGTCTATAAATCTCTGCTGGAAGGGAATGAAGAGGGAGCCAGGCTCTTCCCAGGGAGCCCCGTGCCAGGACCAGAGGCCACAGGCACAAAACCAGAAATTCCTTCCTGGACAGGACCTGAAAGTACTCACACCAAAAATATCTCATGAGAAGGTGAACGAGGACCCTGATGTTAAAATGCTTCTCCAGCCACACTAACGGAGAATCACAGAATTGATTGGGTTGGAAAAGTCCTCTCAGATCACCCAGTCCAACCCTTAACCCAGCACTGCCAAGGCCACCACTGCCCCATGGCCCTCAGCACCACATCTCCACAGCTTTGAGATCCCTCCAGGCATGGGGACTCCACCCCTGCCCTGGGCAGCCTGGGCCAGGCCCTGACAGCCCTTTGGGGCAGGAATTGTTCCTCACATCCAACCTAAACCTCCCCTGGGCACCTTGAGGCCGTTCCCTCTCACCATTTACTGTCCCATCTTCATTCAGCAAGGTTACATGTGAGCTGGGAGGGCCCTTGTCTCTAGAAAAGAGATACTTTTATTACTTTTCTAGAAAGAAAGTCTATTTTGGTACTGGGTAGCCATGAAAAGCCACCTCTGAGGTCCGCAACATCAGAAGGACACGGAGCTGTTGGAGAGTCCAGAGGAGGCCACGGAGATGCTCAGGGGGCTGGAGCAGCTCTGCTCTGGGGCCAGGCTGAGAGAGTTGGGGGTGTTCAGCCTGGAGAAGAGAAGGCACCGGGGAGACCTTGGAGCACCTTCCAGTGCCTGAAGGGGCTCCAGGAAAGCTGGAGAGGGACTGGTGCCAAGGGCAGGCAGTGATGGGACGAGGGGGAACGGGTTCCAAGTGCCAGAGGGGAGATGGAGATGGGATGTGAGGAGGAGATGAAGGTGGTGAGACCCTGGCAGAGGTTGCCCAGGGAAGTTGTGGGTGCTGGAGGTGTTGAAGGCCAGGTTGGATGGGGCTTGGAGCACCCTGGTGTGGTGGGAGGTGTCCGTGCCCATGGCAGGGGGTGGCACTGGATGAGCTTTGAGGTCCCTCCCCACGCAAACCAGGCTGGGATTCCATGATTCTATGCTGTTGAACTCTCTTCCCCAAAATGTTTCTGTGGCTGGAACTACAGCTCCATTTGATCAAGGGTCTCTAGAGGTCACACAGCTCTAAGAAGCAGAATGTAAGAAAATGAATGTACTCCACCTGTGTCAAAGAAAAAGGGCAGGGCACACAGTTACAGTGGTGTCAGTCCCTTTCAGGTGGAACTGGTGACTGGGCAGCTAGAAGGAAATGTCAGAGAGATGAATGTGGGCATGGAGACAAAGGAGGAAAAAGCACATTGGAAATTGTCAGAAGATAAATTAAGCTAGCCAAGGAAATACAAATCCCTCTGGGCTAAAGGACACAAAAAATACCAAGGGACAGCATCAATGACAGATCTGAACTCCATCAATGGGACCTGATGGCACGGGAAAGTTTCTGGAGGTCTGGTCAAAAACCTGGGAACTCCCCAGGAATGCAGCCACTTGCACAGCCAGAGAAGGACAGACCTCAGGGGGCAATAATGGCACTGGGGACAGCAAAGTCAACCAAGGACAAACAGAAATAAAGGCAGGAGGAGTGTGAGGGACTATGAGGAGCAGGTGATCAGTGACATTGGAAGCAGAAGAGTGGAAAAAAGCCTGTTAGTGAAGTTAGTGGGAACCAAACCTCTGAGACAGGAACCAATGAGGTTTCTCAATCTTGTCCAGGCAGGTGACACCATGTCCCCTTCAACTTCAGCTCCTAAGCTGTAAATAATTTTCTTTGAGGCTGTAAGAACATGTTTCACGTGCCCCAATGCAATGCCTGTTGTCTCCAGGCTCCTCAGAAATCAGGAAAAAGAAGAATGCAATATTTTGCTGTATTATAGGTAGCAAATACAGTGGCTGCTTTTATGGGCCAGGCTGTTGGAAGGACTTCTGTTTTAAAGACCCTTCTCAGGCCAGGGGAGCAGCTTTTGGCCACACATCACTAGAGGCTCCTCAATATGAGCTAGGTGTCTGCACTGCCTCTATGGCCAACGGGCAAGGAGACAGGCATTGCCAGGCTGTCCTCATCTCCAGGTGGACATCTAAACCAGGTCACCTTGTCACACTCCACTGGGGTCTCTCTGCCCACAGACCCTGTGGAGGGAGCCCATGGCAGCCAGCTTGGGAGGAGACATCTCCATGGTGGAGAACGGAGGAGCTGAGATGATGGTCCCTCTGATGCAGTTATAGGACAGAGATCTACACAAGCCTTTTAGGAGAACCCAGAGAGCTCTCCACCCATCTTTTCCCCCAGTACCTACACTGAGGAGACTGAAACACACCACATTTCCATTCTAGCAGGGTCTGTGGAAGATGCTGCAGGCTGAGCAGGGCTGCGGGGAGAACAACTGAAGCAGAAGGGGATGGAAGCACAGTCAGGAACGCAACTGAGGGCAGCTTGTCTTTGGGAACAGAATTACTGAAAGAAGAATGGAGGAGGGGAAAAATCTCTTCCTGAAGTAACTTAAATTAGCTAAAGCAAATAACATCTAATGGGCTTGGCTGAGCCTCTGAGGAGAGCCATAACCACCTCTGTTTATTTAGAAAGGCTCCTTGGCCATAAAGATCAGAGCAATGCTGTGCTTTGTTGTATCAGAGGTACCAACAGAGGCAAAGTGGGGTTACAACATCCCCTTTGTAAATGTAGGGAGCATCCATCTCCCACATCTGCTCCCCAGTGTAACCACACCACTGGATCCATCGCCCCGTTCTCATTCCCAAACTCCCATACTGCAGGAGGAGAACCAGCAGAACGGCCCCGTGACGTGGGCACACGTGAGCCCCATCCCCAGCAGAGCGTGGCCATGGCTACGCCGCTGCTCCCAGGACTCCCTGCTCCTGCAAAAAACCTCCCCTGACCTCATTCTGTCTCCAGCGTTTGAGAGATGGCAGCGAGCTCCCCGCCTGCCGCAGGAACAGCCATGGAAATGCTGGGAGCTGGAGGGTCCCTGGCCCCTCTGGATGTTTTCCCAGTGAAAGCAGGGGTGAGGAGGCTGGAAAGGTTCCTCAGGGATGTGCATGGACCGAAGGGCATTGGTGAGGGCTCCTTGGCTTGGGTATTTTTCACTCTTAAGTGCACAAAAAAAGGGAGCTCAGGCATGAAAATCCTGCTTTCAGCTCAGCCCTATTCCCAACAAAACAGCTGCCAAAGGGGGGTTGTTTTCATGTTTTTAACAGCAGGAAATCTCAAAAATAGGTTTCCATCCCACCCTGGCACTGAACAGCAGCATTCTCTGTGTCCTGGAGGAGCGAGAAGCTCCTCAGCACAGCTGGACCCCAGCCTGTCCTTTGGGACCCCTGGGGCAACCACACAGGAATGATCGAATCAGGGAATCCCAGGCTGGTTTGGGTGGGAAAGGACCTTAAAGCTCATTCAGTGCCACCCCCTGCCATGGGCAGGGACACCTCCCACCACACCAGGCTGCTCCAAGCCCCATCCAACCTGGCCTTCAACACTGCCAGCTTTCAAAGTGAAGCCAAGCCACTGCATCAAGGATTATCCCAGAGCAATAGTAACTGATAAATCTCAGGGAAAACATTGCAATGGGACAGATGTGAGCTGACAAAATAGGAACAGACGTTTTCCAAGGGGGGAAAACCCCTTTCTCCTCCTGACCTCACTCTGTTATTAACTGCTGACACCCAGGTGGGAAGAACTGGAGGATACAAAGACAACAGCCACGGGCTCCTATGGCCCTGACAAACCAGATGCCAGAGGACCCCATAACGCTCCCACACATCCCGAGGTTCAGCCAGTGAAAAGCCTCTAAAAACTCTCAAAATCCTGGGGAATGTTTCAGCACCCATGGATGGGTGCATGATGAGACAAAGAGCTGAGTATTTCAGCGTTCATGCTCACTACTGAGCTCCTGGACCCTGGACCCACCCAGTCTGCCTGGTCATGGCAGAACTTAGTGCACCTTGAAATGCCCTTCTCTGCAAAGGCTGAAAACCCCCTGGCACTGGGGGTATGTCCAAAAACCCCCTGGCACGGGGCGTGTGTCCAAAAACCCCCTGCCACGGGGTGTATGTCCATCTACCAATGCTTGTGACCCAGCAATCAAACCACATCCCCACCTCCCTCCATGAACCAGACAACGGCTCCCTTAGCGCCACATCTCCAGCTTTTGGGTATCTCTGTTAATTCACTTTGCAGTGTTCCCATATTCTTTTGGAGACACGTTATGCTGGTCCCGAGCCAAAAGCTTCAGCAGGATAAGGTAAAACCTGGAAAGCAGCATTTCTGTGGCATGTGTGGACACGGCCCCATCATCTGTGCTACTTCACAAGTACTTCCCAGCGTAGTTCACATGGGGGATGCCAGCAGACAAGACAAGCCTCTCAGGGATGGAAACAGCCTGGAGCACACAAACACTCTAATCCCAAATGGCTTTTACTGATCCCTCCCTGAAGAGCCTCAGCTGAACAAACAGAAGCTCCGATGAAGACCTGCACCAACCCAACCCTGATCAGCCATGGACGGGTGTAGGTAGCCACCACAACTGGGTACTCTGCAAAGAACAAAGGCACTGAGCAGTCCGAGTGACAATACCTTGTGTCTGGGTCCCACTGCAGCCTCAGGTACATCCCCAGGGGCTTGGTGAGTGGTTATGGAGCAGTATGGTTCTGCAAGCTGAGGAGCTGCAATGATGGAGGCAAACATTACTACCTGACCCTGAGGCAGCCTGTCCACTCCCCCCAGGACCAGAAAAAGAGAAACACCCCATTCCTTCTCTGGAATAAGCAAGTATAGAGAGAAGAAGCCTCTTCCCATGAACTCTTGCAGAATCTGCTAGATGAAGAAACCTTCCATAACAGGACTCAAAAGGATCCTTGAAGAGGGATGAGCCAGGACCTTGGGAAGAGGTGAGCACTATGATGGGTATGGTGATCACAGATGATGGTATCTACCATGTGAGTTCTCATGGTGCCTGACACAAGATAACACTTGAAAGTAAGATGGTTTTGGCTTTCTAAAGATATGTTCTGGACTGGTCTAGTGCCATTCCACACTTCTGCAGATGTCTCACCTCTCAGGAAGAGAAAACTGAGGATGGAGGATGCCCACAAGGATCATTTTGCAGAATCAGGTATTTCTTTGGTTCCAACTTCTTCTCTCACTCTTTGCTGGGGATGGTATCTGACAAGTCTATGTCCAGTAGAGGTCTTCATCCTCGGCAACCTTTGAGTTGCCAAGAGAATGACATATTTGGTAAAATACAGGAAAGTTCAGTGATTCAAATGGGAAGTCACCTGTAGTTACTTGCATGTTCTTCAAAACAGGAGCTGCTCCCAACCAGCCGGTACATTGGTACATAACTGCGACTGAGGATCACCCCCAACATCTGAAGTCGCCTATCTTGACTACTTTTGTTCCATCCAGTCTCTTTATGACCTCGCTCAGCTCCCTTCTACAGATGTACAAGGCCTGAGTTCGCAAATGCCAACTGATTCCCACAGGGGATTTTTTAAGGTAGGTGACAACTGCAGGGTGTGTAGAGGCAGGTGACCATATGTCCAAAGAGGTTTGATTCCTCAAAGTCTTTGTTTCTGATTGATCTTTGGTCTATCTGATCTCTTCTTGGACAACAGAGAGCAACAGAGACCTTGCTCCTTTATAAAATGCTCCACGCCAAAGGGTGCTGCTGATTCCAAAGCCCTGTTTGCTGATTCTATCATGTCCTCATTAGTCAAAATACCGATCTCAGAAGCACTGCTGAAAAGCTGTTTATGTTTCCCTTGATGACTGCAGTTCCTACACCCAGTTCCTCTGGGATTCTGGTGCTCGAATTGAGATTCAGAGAAGAGAAAGATTCCTTCAGCTGCGTGCCCTTGGGGCAGTCCCTGCTCACAAGAGGTGTGCAGATGCCTGCAATTCACACAAGCAGAGAAATGTTGGACTGGAACACCAAAGTGGGCTCAGATGTGACTGTTAGTGCAGTTCTTGTCATCCCACATCAAAAATAAACGTAGAAAGAAGAAGAGGTACTGAAAAGAACCACAAGCACAATCCGAGCTATGGATTATCTGCCATGCAAGGAAGAGTTAAGTAGACAAGGACTCTTGGGCTAGGAGCAGGTGGGATCATACAACCTTCAATAGCATGAGGAAGGTCAACAGGTGATTTTTACAACAAAAAAAGGAAGTGTTTTCTTAAACAGGTTGTAATTGAATGGTAGTGTTGGATTGATGAAGCAGAGGTCTGGCTCTACACTGCACAGTGGGGAGTGAACTGATGAGTGCTGCGAGGTGGGAGCAAGCACAAACCCAAGAGTAAAACTGGGCTTACTGACCTGCCTTCATGACTTGCTACGTGTAATCTCACCTAAGCACCTGCTACTTGTCACGATGGGTGACAGAACATGGTACCAGTAGGAACCCTTAAACCCCTGACAATGCAGAGATCTTGTCATAATCTAATTAGTGTTTACCTTCAACACTTCTTTACCCACTAATGCCTACTCACCGTAAACTGTTGATTTTCTTTCCCTTCACTATCCCATACACAAATGCTGTTTCACTATTCCTTATCTCAACAGTGCATTGCAAGGTCTACAAGAAAACAACTCGAAGGGCCAGGTTGTAATATCCAGTTCTCTTCTTATTTTGGATTAGTGCTTGATGTGGAATTTCCCCAGCACTTTCCATGGTGTCCTCCTTCCCAAATGAAGGGAATAGGTAGGGTAGGGCTCTGCTCACCAAGGAACAGAAGCGTAGCTGGCAGATGATGATGTGAAAGACGTAGCCTGAGTGAGTTTCTGAATGTTGACATGAAAATAAAAAGGGAGAAGGGAGGGAGAAGGGAGGATTGCTTGGCCTCCTCCAGAGGCCATCCTCCAGAATATTTGGTGCTGAGCTTATGCTTTGCACAAATCTGTCTCCTGGTATTCTGCAAAGCCAGAGACATGGAGATGCTTGCTGTGGATAATCTCAAGTTTCACTGTCTTCTTCTTCCAGCTCAGACATGGTTTTTACAGAGAATACAGTAGACACAACCTGAGCAAGAAATAAATCTTGGTGGCAAGAAGCAGAGGAATGAATGGTGAGCCAGAACATGGCAGGGTGGTCTCAGGAAGTTCTCCCTACCAGACAGGTGAGATGGTCATGACAACTGTGGAATTAGAGGTTTTTTAATTGTAATTGTCTAGTTTGGATTAAGAAAATGGGAAAAGGTGGTTAAACAAAGGAAGGGAAACCAAGGAATGAGGTGATCACTACCCACATCAACTGCTGCTCCCAAGTCAGAACTGACAGGGGGTTGTACCACTTCATCCTGTGAGACCTTTTGTGCAAGAGGGTGAGGAGGCAGCAGGAGATGCCTGCACAGAGCCATGTGTGCCTGAAGCAGGATCTTCTCTGGCAGACATTTGAAGACAACTGTTGTCTGCACTACAGCGAACAAACTTGGACCTCAGAGGCTAAAAGCAGAGACCATGCAGGATGCCTTGCCCTCAAGGTTGCCTGAAACCCAATAAAGGAGAAGATGTTTTATGGTTCATGTTGCTTAAGGACTGCCTCCATGCCCACTCTGTACAGCACTGGCTTTGGGAATTGTTTCCTCACTTCTAACGCAGCAAAAGGCTGATTTCCCAGAATAAGGCTGATTTCCCAGAATAAAGGTTATTCCATAGTCACACCACAGCCCGGGGTGGGAGGGACCTCACGAGATCATCTGCTCCAGCCTTGTGGGAAAGGGAGCCTACATGAGATCAGCTAATAACTGATTGCTAATAACTGTTCAAAGCTCCAGTGATGGGGACTCTATCACATCCCAAATGTGAAGTCCTACAGTGTCCTGCACATTTTGTGCAGTGTTTGTGGACACTACGTGGGATGATTTACAGACAGGTTGCAATAATTTTAATGCAGCCACCCCAAACCTGCACGCACAACCGATGGACTTGGACAAGGAAAGCAGCAGGAATATTCATGGATCTCTGCTAGTTCTGTTTGAAGGACTGTTGCTGAGATGGAGGGGTCTGACCTGGCTTGCCTTCTCAGTACCATCTCATCACTAAAACAGTGACAGTTCAGTTTCTCACTCCCCGCAGGGAGCATTTACTCATTCACAGCTTTGGACAAGTGAAGTCTCCAGAGAAGCACCTTGCTGTTCTCCCTAGTGTATCTTAACAGGAAAGAAACCCACAAATACAGGATGCTGCTAGGTTTTTGCATGTTTACATACGTACACCCATAACTAATTCACATACGCTCTTTGATGCAAACCCAAATTCAACTCACACCTCAATGCCTCTCGTAGACATGAAAGAACTTTGGCAGCTCAGGCATGTTTGGCCTGGAGAACAAGTGCCACCAACAGCCAGGCAGTACCCGTGTCCCGGGAAGTGTCTCCAGCAGAACAGACCAACCCTTTGGACGTGGAGGAGCCCATGATACAACAAGCCCAGCCTTTCTCAGAACAGCTTTGGAAGCAATGCTCTACTTAAAAAAAACCCCACAAAGATCTCTTTAGCACTCTTTAGCTGTTCCTTCAGCCACTCTCCTGTGAGAACATCTACTCCAATAAAGCAAACCACTCTTCGGAGGGAACAAAATGAAGCACCACAAACAGTCCCTCACATCGTGTTCTGAAGTGGCAGTGCTATTTGAAGTGTATTAGAAGAGTCCTAGTGATACAAAATCCATCCTTGGTGTTTTGATACCTCTCACAGAAGCAAACCAGCAGCACGGGGAGGCACACATACCTTTTCGTTGGCGTAGGTGCTCCAGAGGACATGTGGGTCACCATGGTGTCGTTCATGTTAGTGACAGGCCGAGGAGGGCTGGAATAGAAATATTTATTCCAGTTAGTGATTTAAAAAAACCAAACCCAAAAGGAACCAAAGCCAGCCCTGGGAACAGGAGGGCACCGTGCTCTGTCACATCATCAGGTTCAAGGTTCTTCGCTCTTTGCACAGAGAAGAGCTTGGGCTACTCGGGTATGATGGCTGGTCACAATTGGGGTGTTAGGCTAAAATGAAGATAAAATGAACAATTCTGATCACATAGCTGACCTTTGGCACGGTCTAGGAGCTCAAGCAAATGTAGGAACCATTCAAATCACGGTGATTATTTGAAATGTTTCAAGAAATTCAGCAAAGATTTGGTGTAACAAGCAATCATTTCTGTAACAATCACACCCACCACCTGCTGGGGTTGGACTGGAACAAGTTCAAGTTGGTTGGAAAAACCCAAACTGACAGAGCCCTGGAAATCCCAGCTGCAGGCTGGGGCTCCCATTATTTGCATTTTTAAACCCGGAACGTTCCCCAGTGCCACCCAGGCTCCACGTAGGCTGTGCGGGGAGTGGGAGGACACGAGGAGCCCACGCGGGACATCCCCAGACAGCTCTGCTGGGGGATTCAAGCCACGGGGAGAGAACCACAGCAGCTACAGCCACAGTACCAATATGTGCTTACATTCACCCTCCAGTGCCATCCAAACACATCCATCACCTCCAACAGGAGACTTTCCAACCCGCGCAGGGCTGGCTGTGCACAGATGAAGGCTCCATCTGCACCTCAGACAGCACAGGGCTTGTGCAGAACATCATGGGGAAAAATGCTGGACTCTTCTGCTCACTCTGGAGGAACAGGGACCAAAATCTTGGGGGGGTTTGCATTTGCCATCACTCAGCATTCACTCTCAGGGAGGTGGGGCCAAGCACACAGCATGAAGTTCAATATGGCCAAGTCCTGCAGGTGGGGTGGGGCAATGCCCAGCACAGTCACAGCCTGGGTGGGGAATGGGTTGGGAACAGGCCCGAGGAGAAGGACTTGGGGGTGCTGGGTGAGGAGAAGCTCCCCATGAGCCGGCCGTGGGCGCTTGGAGCCCGGAAAGCCCCCGGGATCCTGGGCTGCATCCCCAGAGCGTGAGCAGCAGGGCCAGGGGGGGCATTGTCCCCCTCTGCTCTGCTCTGTGAGACCCCCCCTGCAGTGCTGGGGCCACCTCTGGGGTCCCCAACATCAGAAGGACACGGAGCTGTTGGAGAGAGTCCAGAGGACGCCACGGAGATGCTCAGGGGGCTGGAGCAGCTCTGCTCTGGGGCCAGGCTGAGAGAGTTGGGGGTGTTCAGCCTGGAGAAGAGAAGGCACCGGGGAGACCTTGGAGCACCTTCCAGTGCCTGAAGGGGCTCCGGGAAAGCTGGAGAGGGACTGGTGCCAAGGGCAGGCAGTGATGGGACGAGGGGCAACGGGTTCCAAGTGCCAGAGGGGAGATGGAGATGGGATGGGAGGGAGAAATTGTTTGGTGTGAGGGTGGTGAGAGCCTGGCCCAGGGGGCCCAGAGAAGCTGTGGCTGCCCCTGCCTGGCAGTGTTGAAGGCCCGGTTGGATGGGGCTTGGAGCAGCCTGGTGTGGTGGGAGGTGTCCCTGCCCATGGCAGGGGGTGGCACTGGGTGAGCTTTGAGGTCCCTTCCCACCCAGCGCAGTCTGGGGTTCTGGGATTCCATGCAGCAGCACTAGGAATTGCCTGAAGACTCACAGCCTATTTCATTCAATGCTTTTCAGAGCCCCAACCATTAAAAAAAGTCACCTGCATGTCAAATCTATGAACTCACATAGAATATATTCCCTGTAGGTCTTCCTGTGCTCCTCTCCATGTGGGATTTAGGTGCCAAAGCACTTGAGCCCTCACTCAGCACAGCTTTGCGCAGAAATAAATGTGCTGCCTGATTAATGCTAATGCTGCTCTAAATACAGTGCTACACCCAGCAATGATTTAGTTGTAAGGTATTTAATGAACGTGCTCCTTTGGAAAAGGAACTTCTTAGTGCTGAAAAAAGCAGGAATAGGATTATAAGGACGTTTGAAGCCACTGAGTTTGCTGGTGAGCATACAAATACGTCCTGTTGTAACGAGCAGTTAATTAACGGGGCTTTCCCTCTGCCCCTTTCTCTCCCCACTTACTTCTTCTTGACCGAATGCAAGGAACGCTCTGTCCACACTGCAAAACTCTCCTAAAGATCCAGTTCCCCACTCTGCATTCCCCCGCCGTGCTCGCCCTGCACCAGGAGTGCAACTGGGAGAGAAGCAGCTACAACACGGAGCAGCTTTTGCCACCAAAACCGCGTTTTCCATGATTTTTAACAACTGCATTCCCAACTCCTCCGTGCATCAGCCGGGATGGCCTTTGGGAGGGACAAAGGGTTTGCTCTGAGGCACAACAAAAGCCACCTCAGCATTCCAAAGGATTTTAGGGGCAGTGAATTTAACTGCTGAGTTCCAGCAGGAGGGAGAAAGCCCGGTGGTGTAGGGACCATACAGACCCAAGAGGAGGGCACACACATCCTCCCTTCCACGAGATGTACACAACAGCATGAGTTTCCCCAGAATTCCTCTTACTTTAAATTACAAATGGTACATCAGGGCATGTTTTCCATTATCCCACGGAATTTCACCTATTGGAGTCTATCTTGACTCTCCCAGTAAGGAAGTGGATGTAACTCACCACTTGCAATCTGGTTTTAGGATCATTAGGAGACCTTTCCACAGGTTCCCTTCACTGCTGTAAACACCACTGTCCTCAGTTCTCCAGCTAAGCCCTTGCTAACGGGGATAAAGGCAAGGAAAAGAATTAATGATGAACATCTTGAAAGATTTCCAGTTGCACTGTTCAGTCTTCTCTCCTACGTATGTTTCTTGAGGCCATTTATACATTTTTAGGGACTGTATTTTCAATAAATCTGTAACTCTGTCAATTCTGTTGCTTGGAGCACCCTGGTGTGGTGGGAGGTGTCCCTGCCCATGGCAGGGGGTGGCACCGGGTGAGCTTTGAGGTCCCTTCCCACCCAAACCAGTCTAGGACTCCATGACTCTATCCACACAACTAGACCTGGAGGCAATAAAACCACTGTAGGCTCCAAGCCAGGACAAGGACTGATCTTGACACTGGTGCTGGGGACGCTCCTTGGCCAGGGACATGGAGAAGAAAAGTCCCAGCTTTGGGTACTCCTGTTCTCGTGGTCTGAAGCACTGTTGAGCAGCAGTGGCTGCTGCCAGAACACAAAGAGAGAGAAATTTGTGGAGGGCTTGAAAATGGGGGGCGTGAGAGTCCTCTGTGGTCAGCACACACTTGGGAAGGGAGCAGTAAAGACTTGGTAGAACAACACAGGTATCTCATCCCTTGGAACCAAACATCTTCATCTTCCTCAACGTGGCAACAAGCTTTTATGGGTAATTGCCAGAATTCTAATAAAACCAGAAAAGATCTTGACTTCTCTCTGCCATTAGTATTTACTTACTGTCTCCTACCTGTAATAAAACCTATGAGGTCCAGATGTAAGTGAAGTTGCTGCCACATCTACTCTCTGTAATCTTGTCTACATATGAGAGCAATCTTGTCGAAAAATGAGAAATAAATAGATCAGTCACTGCTGGTTTGTGCCAACAGTTTTCCTAAGCAGGAAAATCAATCACTGCACACCCTGAGAAAAGCACTGTTAAGCCTGGCTCTAATTACTCCTTGTCTTCTTTCAGACTTGGTTGATGAAGGTCCAGAACAAAACCAGGACAACTTTGGGACCTCTGAAGCTTAAAACCTCAATAGATAAAAGGAACCAAGGCTTGGTCCTTTTTGCTGTGCTGGACAATCACCCTGTGAAGGGACCTTTATAAAAAAAAGCAGCAATAAACCAAATTTAGCAAACCACCCTCTGCTCTGGACATCTCTGCTGTCCGAGACCACTGAGGGGCAGCAAAGGAACCGCAGTCCCACCTGGAACGGGGTGGTCTGGACTTGATGATTGACACCTGAAATTTGAAACATTAAGTGAGGTCTGAAGGGTCCCAAGCCAGGTGAGGATTTCAAGCAGCAGAAGCATGAAGTGTGTCCGTGTCAGAAGCTTAACTGCTGGCACTTCCCCCCTTGATTCCACGGGCTGTGGGCAAGGATGGGTGGGAGGTGTCCCTGACCATGGCAGGGGGTGGCACTGGGTGAGTTTTGAGGTCCCTTCCCACCCAAACCAGTCTGGGAGTCGATGATTCTACAAAGACAGAGCATTTTACAGAGATGTATGAAGCATCATTACCTGATGTAGATAAGGACGAGGTGCTATACCTCTCTAAAGCAGGTTGATGTTCCCACCAGGAGCTGGTACCATATCACTACTACCTTGCTGCACATCGGTTTGGTGACTGCCTCTCGGTTGATGCTGGGACAGCACTGATTTATGAGGAACTATGACTTTTACAGATGATAACCAGTACATTTACACAGCAGACAGTGACCTTTTGGTACTCAAACTCGCTGGCTTGTTTGCCAGAGGTGCACGTGTCATTCCGAAAGGCTGGAACTGTGTCTACGCATGGACTCGTAGGCTCATCAGCACCAGTGAAGGCATTGGTACACTTGATGCTGGGATGATACCTCATTAATTTTCCTGGGACAACGCGGCCATTATTCACACCAGAGATGATTACTGGGCTGCCTCTGCTTCCTGCTATTCCAGCCGGTCTTGTTTATCTTTAAGATGACGAGATAGAGGATCTACTGCTGCAGTTTTGTTCCTTCCCAGCCAATTTTACCCCACAAGCCAAACGAGGACATGTTCTTCCAGGCTAGCACATAAAGGAGATTGATTCTTTGTCTTGCTACTTGACTGAAGGCCCTACCAAACAGTGGCAAAGGAAGACAGGTATGGAGACAAACACTTGAAATGCCCTTTGCTTGGTAACTTCACCACTTCTCCTGTTCAGAACCTTCCCATCTGCCACAAATAAGACAAGATTGGTTATATGTTCAATGCAGTCCAAGGACACTGGGTGAAGAACGTATTGAGAACAGCCCCGAGGAGAAGGACTTGGGGGTGCTGGGTGAGGAGAAGCTCCCCATGAGCCGGCCGTGGGCGCTTGGAGCCCGGAAAGCCCCCGGGATCCTGGGCTGCATCCCCAGAGC
>VZRW01001325.1:23022-111885 GCA_013398125.1 Aegotheles bennettii
CCTGGTGTGGTGGGAGGTGTCCCTGCCCATGGCAGGGGGGTGGAATGAGATGATCTTTAAGGTCCCTTCCAACCCAAACCATTCCATGACATGGGGTTGCTCTAAGGAGAACAGTCCTTCCCCTGCTTCACAGGATGCAGATGCTGCAATGGGACAGAAGGACACAAGACATGACCATGAAAAGAAAGCCTATCCCAGCCACCAAGGCCCAGTTGTAGCAACCAGACAAGTCTACTGACTGTGGCAGAGCGGTTGTTGGATCTAAATGAGCAAAGGAAGGGTGGAGTGGGGGGAGGAGGTCCAAAGGAACAAGGCAATGGGTGGTGTCTTCCCTCAGTGAGAGAGGACAAACCCATTTTACTCTATGTCAAATGTTCTGTATTGATGTACAACTGAAACCTCCCCCCCTTGCTCTGCAAATTGTCCAAAAATAATAAAACGGGGGATGCCATTTAGAGCTAAAGATCTAGAGCCCAGATGACCTCCAAAGGTCCCTTCCAACCCAAACTATTCTACGGTTCCGATTTCCAAACTGTTCCTACACTTTATGTCCAACAAATCTCCAGGAATGCAATTTGATGGCCTGACCCAGAGCCAGTTTGGCCCCACTCACATCAGTAAATGAAGCAGTGCCAGGGAGTCTTCCAACATCCTGGAACGGGATGGTCTGCACGTTTCAGTTGTCAGCAGACCCTAGCACAGTTCTGGCAGGAGTCAAATAGGTCTCTCCCAAACAACTCCTGGGAGTAGTCAGGGAGTTAGCAGGAGCCAGCAATGACTCCCAGTAAGCTGTTCAGATGTGGCCAGACTATTTTGGAAGGTAAGAAGGATGTCCCAGAGACACTCCAATGGAACATACACACAGCACCACGGCTTGACCAAGGGCTCAGTCCTTTGGCTTTGCATCTCCAGTTCTCCCTCCGATATTGAAGCCACACAGCACTTAATCAGGAATCTGCCCGAGGATGGCGTTTGGCCAGCAGCAATGATCCAGGCAAACCCCTCATACCAGTGGCAGCAGACAGGGAACTGACAATCGCCACTTGACCCACGATTTCTGGCAAGGCTTGACCACCCTGCCCCCAGCATCTTGAAGCTGGTTCCTGCAACTGGAGGATGCCATAACATTTCAGATGCCAGAATTGTTGAGATTGGAAGGGATCTCTTGAGACCAGCCTCCCTGCCCAAGCTGGATCAGACAGGCAGGGTGCCCAGTCAGGTTCCTAATATCTCCAAGGATGGAGACTCCACCACCCCTCTGAGCAACCTAAGCCAGAGTTCGAGTACACTCACATAGTTCACCCCAAACCAGGCAGCCTTTCCTTTTCACACTGGAGGTTTTGATCAGTCTGATCTGGGATGATCTGCAGAAACAGAGCAGTCTGCACCAAGGTACTCACTAGGAGTTGGACTCGACCATCCTTATGGGTCCCTTCCAAGTTGAGATGTCCTATGACTATAGACCTACACGTGCTCAGGAGGTGAGTGGTGAGCAAGCAGCTGGGGAGGGCAGAACATAGAAGGTTCATGCACTTTGTAATGGCCTTTCAGGTCTGACTTCACACAAGTATTGGCTATTTTCTAGACAAAATAGGTGAAGTTTAAAAAATGGCTACAAGTGACAGCTTTAACCCATGCAAGGCAAGAGAACATCGTTTCGATGAACACATTCATATTTGTTTCAGAGCTCTGTGTGCCAATGACAAGGAATTACATGGGCTAACTGTGCAAAACATATTCAGTAACTTAAAAGAGCAGACATGGCACAAGCAGACAGGGATAGCACGGAATGCTGAAGCTCCAGCAGTTGTCCACAGAGCTACTTTTAAACAAGATGAGGTGCAAATGGTTTCCGACCTCGTACGTGAACGTTGTCCTTGCTATTCCACTCGACGTGCCTGAAGAGTTCACCAATCCCTTGAAACTATTCTGGAAGCTAATTGGGTCAGATACCTCCTGGCTTTGAGGTTCAGCAGCTCCGACGTTAGCAGGTCACACCATGCACTCCATAACTCACCCATCCAGTGCTGTGTTCTGCCCAATGTTCTCTCCACTGCACAAACGTGTTCTACTATTTAAGAATTAGAATTAAGAATCTACTATTTAGGAATGCTACTGTTCAAGAATGTTATTTTCTGTGTGAACTCTTATCCTCTAATTACTCAAAAGCTATCATCAAGTCAGTGGAAATGAAAGAATTACTTCTTTTGTACAGTGTATTGTGTGTAACCAACCCCAGAAATCAGGCCCATTATTTGTTATTCACATCTAAATAATGATCTCCTGCTGCCTTTTCCCTCTGACTGCATGCCCCAGTAGGTAGAATATAAGATCAATACCTCTGTTCACCAGGAGGCAAACCAACAAAGCAAAGGAAAACTCATTTAAAACTGAATAGCTAAATGTGAAAATAAAAGTTGCCCACAGAAAGCAAAGAAGAGGGTGCCAGAATTACCCCTCTTCACAGAATTAACAGACACAGAGGGACTTCATCTTGGGAGAACGACTGCAAAGAGCAGGAGGGTTCATGGCAGCCAGCTAGAGACCATAGAATCATGGAATCCTCAAGGCTGGAAGAGACCTTCAAGATCATCCAGCCCAACCCCTCCCAACATCACCGTCCCTGGTGGGATGCTGGAGCACACAGCCAAACACAAGCACCATGAGGGGAAGGAGAAGAGTTTCTGGGAACTGAGGGGTTCTGTCCCAATACCAATGGAATTACGCTCAGTTTTAGGAGGTACAACTCAAGAGGGAGGCTGAGAAGCAGGGATGGTTCAGCAGAGAAACCCAGGAAGAACAGAAACCGGGCAAAGAAGCTCCTCCCAGAGAGAATCCCAGTTCCAAAGCTCCTGTTTAGCAGGCAATTATGTGGTGATGCAATGGCAACCTCCATATAAATCTGATTTATTCCTAATAAAGCCAAACCACAGGACACGAGCAAAGGCAGAACAAAACCCAAAGAGCAGAGACTGAACCAAGCTCCACAGAGCCCATGAGCTCCCCCGTGGCTGTGGAGCTGCTTCACACTGAAAGCTTGAATGTTTTTTATAAAATAGTTGATTCTTTCCTTTACTTTGCACAGGAAACAATCCCAAGCACCCTTCTGATCTCTGTTCTATTTGTGGTGCAGGTTAAACATCTGTGATGACTCACTTGGCCCCCACGAAGGCTGCGTTAGGAAATAGCTGTAGCAACATCTGGGGGTGTGTTTGGAGCTCTCTGGCCCAAACACAGGAGGGAAAAGCCTCGCAGCAGGAGAAGTTGGGGAAACATTTGTTTGCCAAATAACTATGCAATTTCTTACAATGACTGAAGATGAATTTACAGCACAAAAAAGCACAAATGTAGAAATCTCCAGCTGGACTCAAGAGGCAAACACGCAAATTCATAAGGACACTGGGGCAGGCAACGAAGGGCAATGGTCTCCAATGGCCACCAACCAGCCATGGGGTGAGGGGAGGGAGCAGGTCCCTTCAGAACACAACACTCCATTGCTTTCCTGCTACACTGCACCTTCTCCTCATGCAATATCCTGGGTGATAAAATCTCAGAAAGACTCAATTTGCACAGTCACAGACCCAGGTTTGGACAATGCAGTGGGAAGGTGCTCAGAGCATGCAAAAGAGACCCCAGAAATAAAATCACTCCATTTTAAGAAGGGTTTCTTCTTCTTCTTTTGGGCTTTTCTTTCCTTGTCACCATCTAGACACCAATAACTCCTGGGCAGGAGCTGTGCTCCCAGCAGGTTTGTCACCCCACAGGACACCCCCAGAGCAGCTCTGGCCAAGCAGGCAGGTTCAGCTCTGGAGCCTGCGCTGTGCACAGCTCACACAGGCTGAAGGATCCAGCCCAACGCTGCTGATTTCTCTTGGCAGGAGGACTTGGGAGGCAATACTTGAAAATGCTGACCACACTCCACCTGCAGGCTGCAAACTGAGCTGGAACACTGCTCACAGCCCAGGAGGGTTCCTGGCTACTTTAGAGGAGAATATTTGGTAATCACAGACTGGTTTGGAAGGCACCTTAAAGCTCACCCAGTGCCACCCCCTGCCATGGGCAGGGACACCTCCCACCACACCAGGCTGCTCCAAGCCCCAGCCAACCTGGCCTTCAACACTGCCAGGCATCAATATTGTTTTTTATTTCTTTTTTAGAGGTACTGTGCACAAACCAGAAATATCTGAAATCTTTTCTTAGTGGGTTTTCTAAACTTGGGGAGTTTTGAGTAAGTAACAAGAAACTATCTACTCTGTCCTTATGAAGGATGGAAGGAGGTGAAGGATGGAAAGTAACAAGTGATGGGACAAGAGGAAACGGCCTCAAGGTGCCCAGGGGAGGTTTGGGTTGGATGTGAGGAACAATTCCTGCCCCAAAGGGCTGTCAGGGCCTGGCCCAGGCTGCCCAGGGCAGGGGTGGAGTCCCCATGCCTGGAGGGATCTCAAAGGCGTGGAGATGTGGTGCTGAGGGCCATGGGGCAGTGGTGGCCTTGGCAGTGCCGAGTTAAGGGTTGGACTGGGTGATCTGAAAGGGCTTTTCCAACCAAAACAATTCCATGAATAGCTTAAAAGTCTTACTCTGTTGTACATCCCTCGACTCCAATCTCATGAGACCCCCCCTGCAGTGCTGGGGCCACCTCTGGGGTCCCCAACAGCAGAAGGACACGGAGCTGTTGGAGAGAGTCCAGAGGAGGCCACGGAGATGCTCAGGGGGCTGGAGCAGCTCTGCTCTGGGGCCAGGCTGAGAGAGTTGGGGGTGTTCAGCCTGGAGAAGAGAAGGCTCCAGGGAGACCTTGGAGCACCTTCCAGTGCCTGAAGGGGCTCCAGGAAAGCTGGAGAGGGACTGGTGCCAAGGGCAGGCAGTGATGGGACGAGGGGGAACGGGTTCCAAGTGCCAGAGGGGAGATGGAGATGGGATGGGAGGGAGAAATTGTTTGGTGTGAGGGTGGGGAGAGCCTGGCCCAGGGTGCCCAGAGAAGCTGTGGCTGCCCCTGCCTGGCAGTGTTGAAGGCCAGGTTGGATGGGGCTTGGAGCAGCCTGGTGTGGTGGGAGGTGTCCCTGGCCATGGCCGGGGGTGGCACTGGGTGAGCTTTGAGGTCCTTTCCATCCCAGAGCAGTCTGGGATTCTGTGACTCTATGAGCAGAGCAGCCAGGCTGGAGGCACAGCCAGGGAGCACTCAACGCTGTGTTCTGGTCATGGAAATGCCCAGGTCGTGCAGAGGAAACATCAGAAACAAACAGGCCCTGCCCTGGTGAACAAACATTTAAAAGTACAACACATTTAGCTCCAATCCATCCAAAGGAATTTGAAACAGAGCTAAATTGTACTTGGGCCTTACATGTTGCAGCTTTCAAAAAAAAAATCAGTTGGCCTGTCTTTGGGACAGGGGACCTGGTTCACAGAGCCATGTCCTCAGGAGCAGACCCGTGCCAAGGTCTCCTGCAGCTGCAGTTGAGGTGAAGCTCCACCAGCTTGGGACACAGCTCCCAGACAAGTGCAGACATGGCCTCAGGGCTATGAAAAATTCCTGTCCCTGCTCACCCCATCTCTGCTCTGTGCAAGGGCTGGTTTGATCCCACTGGGGAGCTGGGCTGAGCAGCCAGGGTCAGTCTGGAGCTCTGATGCCACCTTTGATACTGCCCAGTAAAACAGCAAACAACTGCAGCAAGCAGTGGGAAATTGGGAAACACGGTATTTGTAGCATTAAATAAAGCAGAAAGTCTGCCCTAAGTGCGAGTGCATGTTCAGTAAAGAAAGGAGATGGAGGTTCTGGTACTGACTCAGTTTCTTTTCTGACCAAGGAACAACAAAAAAACCCCCAAACTGGGGCAACTGGGATTGACGGGACGTGCAAACCACTCAGCTGCAACAAACCTGGGGATGGAAACGCCTTTGTGGCTGTCCCCGAGCAGCATGGACCAGATGGAGAACCCCCTGTAGCCCTTCACCTGTTCCTGCAGATGACAGGATTGTTTAATTCTAAAGAATTATGGTGTTGCAATTAAGGTCACGGCCAGGACCGCGGGCTCGGGGGGGCACCCAGCACAAAGTTCTGGAGTGTTCAAGCACGGGATGGCTGCCAGCAGCTCCTCGCTGGAGCAAACTACTTTCTGACAGTGTATTTCTATGAAAAAAAATAGGAATTGTTTAAAAATAGCTGCTGACACTTCTCCAATGAGAGCACCAAGGGCAAGCGCAGCCACGGGGATGCTGAGCCAGCAGTTTTTCCCCTAGGAAAAGGGAACGTAGCGACTCTGGTGTTAAATTGGATCTCACCACCCCACTCCAGTGCAAAACATTCACAAAATCGTGTGTGTAAATATTCCAGGTTAATCACTCCTTTGTTCTCCCTATTATTTGGAACAGTAGGAAACAGCCAACTCCAGTTTTTGTACTGTTCAGGAGGGATTTTTTCCCTGTGTGGAGTGGGGATGAGAGCTGTGGTCTCTGCTTCCCTTTAAAACCTCAAGCTGAAGTTTCCTGCACTCCTCCATGGAGCTTTTGCATCTCCTCTTTCAACTGTGCCCAGTTTTCCTGGTGCCCCTCAGGAGCAAACCAGCCAAAAGGACGGCAGCAAAACCCATCAACAACGCATAATCCCACAACAATTTAGGTTAAAAATGTATAATCCCAAAATAGCAGCCTAAGCCTTTGCCACGGGGAAACATTCTGAGTGTGTTTGGATCCGATAATGCTTCCCGACCTGACTCATTCCTGGGGCTGGGATAACAGCCTCCTGCCACCCAGCCTGCTGAGGGGGCTGCAAGGCTCCCTCTTTATCCCTGTCCCCTGGAAACCTGCAAGTTCAGGTTATTTCAGGAGTGACAAACAGACTGCTTGAATTTCACAGGGTTTGGAGGGATTTAAACAACAGTTTGAGGCTTGGGGTGAGGTGATCAGAGACAACCGAAACACAGCAAGAAGTTAAAAGCCAATCACAAACCTGAGAATATACCCAGGTATTTGGGATTTTACAGAAAGAGGAGTGCTGAGGGAAACAAATCCCCGAGCACCTGGTGAAAACACACACGTGGGTTGTTCCGGGGCAATTTTGACCTGAAGCCTTCACTGGTTCTTTTAAAGATCACAGCCAATTTATTCGTATGCAACATCTCCAAGAAAACCATTAAGGAGCATTCTTCAGCTGGCTGCTCTCCCCAGCATGGCAATGGAATAGCAGGAGCTGTTCAGGGACACTGGCGTGAAGGAGTTTGTTGTTCTGCCTATTTATTTCCATAATTTGCAAGATGCCCATTGCTTCTCAGGACAAAACGTCACCATAAATCCCACTCTTCTCCACCAAAACCTCACATGGCTGTGGATGAGCTATTAACAATAATTCCCATTGCAAACAAGGCATCCAGTGAGACATCACTTCCCAGTGACTTTGTTCTTGCCCTGTTCAGAAAGGACTAACAGGGAAGGCAGAGCCGCAGCATCCAGCGAGTTCCCCGCTCCCGGCTGAGCCGCCCTGCGCCGCGTCCCTCTCCGAGCTGCTCCTCCGAGCTGTTTACAACAGCCAGAAACAAATCCAACCTGACAGCTCCTCCCCGGCATCCCTCCGGAACAAACCCCCACCAAATAACAGGATTACATTGGAAACAGCAGTCGGAGAAGTTAACTCTGCCTTCACGATGCGCTCCGGGAGCATCCCGACAGCACGCAGGGACCTGGCGAATGTTTTCACCCGAAAGCAGCAGCAGAAGCAGGGGAACAGGGAAGGATGCAAACCCAGCAAACCTTGGTGGCCGCGGCGAACGCCTCTCCGCTCCTCCAGCACCGCGCCGGCATCCCGAGGCAGCATCCCGATGCGCGGCACGGCGCCGTCTCCAAGGAAACGCAGCCCCCACGTGACACAGCATCTCCTGGCCACAGGGTACCTGAGCCCACAAAACCTTTGGAGCTTGGCTGAGGCAGCAGAGGATGAATTACCTGGCTTCAAAAGATCTGGGGACTATTTTAATTGTTATTTCTTCTAATCCCACCCCATTCGGAGCTGTTTGGAGGGACGGACGTGCCCTGCCTGCCAACACCAATGCACAAAGTTCTTTAACAACCAACACTTTGTGTCTCCCTGCGCTCTTCCCCTTGGGTGAATCAGTAGAAAAGTGCAGAATTTAACTCTCCTAACCACAATATCCACCCAGAGGAACACCAACACAACAGAGGAAGCTGCCATGGGGATGGAAACACTGCCTTTTGGAGGCAGAACACTGCTGTGGGGCTCTTGCAGCCAGCTCCGGCACCAACCACGTGGAGTAAAGCCAGCCTGGAACTGTCCTCTCCTGTGTACAACCCTAGGTGGGATGCCCCAGAGACATTGGTGATTGTAAAGCTTCAGTGGATCAGGCTTCTTCTCACCTCAATGGGATCCCAGGCTTCGGCAGCATCCGTGAATCCAAGGCTTTAATACCTGCAGCATCAGTCCTGATCTCCCATCGGGGGCTCGGCAACTCCGAGGTTCCAGGGGAAGGAAGGGGGGGAAGAGCAGCAGGGAGGGAGGGAGGGACAGGAATAAAGACCGACTAGAATATAATCTCAGATCTAACCAGCAGACAGGCACTAAAGTGCAAACTCTGGCACATTTCGAACTACGAGAAAAATCAATATATGATAATATATTATAAACACAATATATTATAGTATAATATAATAATATTATAATATATTTATAATATAAAGAAATAATGGGGAATATTCCAGCACGTCACCCACATATAAAAATCAACAACAAATGAAATTTCACCCACTCACTCCAGCACTGGGACAGGTTATTTAGGTTTGTCTAAAGCCCAATTTCAACAAGTTCAGACCTAAGGCATCAAAGAGAAGAAGTCACAATTTCCGCTGGCTGTTTGTTCCATTACTGTCTTGATCATAAAAAGTAGATTCTTAAATGGAATTTGTTTGGCTTCAGCATCAACAGCTGAAGCATTAAAAAAAAAGTCTCAGCTCCTTTTTCAAGTAAAAAAGGAGTTTTAAGTAATGCTCCATATTCTGTCCCAGAATCACAGCACTGTTCCCAGAACCATGACTGGGAATACAATATAAAATGTGAAATTATTAATAAATAAAATATCACGTAACACGATAACGTGATGCCCTGACAACATCACATTGGGAAGGAACAGGTGGGAGCTGCTTACTGATGCTGCAAAGAGATCACTACAAGATTGGTGTATGAATAAAATGTATGGATAAAAAAGAATTCAAAATAAAAAAACCCAGAATTATAATCCCAGCACCTGGAGGCTCCTATTTGTGTTGCTGGAGAGAACCACAAGAACCTTCTACCGGCCTCAAATCAAGATGTTTTTCTCAGACAGTTCAAAACTCCCAGCCTAGCATGGCCATGAACAAAAAGAACACAAAATAAAGACAAATTCGGGTCTGTCACAAGGCATAAGGGTAGCTGCACTCAAGGCACAGCATCCAAGCCTCTCTGCTCTCAGCTTGTCCATTAGCAGAGTGCCCAAAATGCTTCAGGGGGGAACAAAGAGCCCAGGGTAAGTATTAAGAGGTTCTGGGGGGACATAGGCTGCAGGGGATGTCCAGTTCTGGGCACCGCAGGATGGGACGGACATTGAGGGGCTGCAGTGAGTCCAGAGAAGGGCAACGAGGCTGCTGAGAGGTCTGGCAAACAAACCTTATGGAGACCAGGTGAGGGAACTGGGGTTATTGAGCCTGGAGAAGAGGAGACTGAGAGGAGACCTCATTGCCCTCTACAGCTCCCTAAAGGGAGCTCGTAGTGAGGCTGGTGTTGGTCTCTTCTCCCCAACTGCTGATGACAGGACGAGAGGAAATGGCCTCAAGTTCCATCAGGGGAAGTTTAGGTTGGAGATTAGGAAGAAGTTCTTTACTGGGAGGGTGGTTGGGCACTGGAATGGGCTGCCCAGGGAGGTGGTGGAGTCACCGTCCATGGGGGGGTTCAAAAAATGGGTTGATGAGGCACTTGAGGCCACGGTCTGATGGTCTGATGATTAGGAATATGATGGGATAAAGGTTGGACTTGAAGACCCTGGAGGTCCCTTCCAACCATAATGATTCTATGATTCCTGGGGTCCAACCCACTACACACGCCGGGAGGGAACCTCAGCCTGAGACCAAGCATGGGGTATGGGTGAAACCAAACGCCCAGGGACACCTGAAAACGCTGTCGCTCTGAAGAAGTGAAAAACAGACAGAGGAAATGGAGGAAGATGCCTCCTCTGCTGGGAAATGATGGCAAATCCAACGTGGCAGGTGGTGCGTTCAAATGCAAAGCCCAACAGAACACCCAGACCATGGAAGAGAGCTTCTCAACCATGCTGAGCTCCAGAGCTCTTCTACAAAAAAAGATGTCATCTGTCTTCTCCTAAACATCTTTACGTTTTTAAAATGTATATTTATGTAATCTGGGTAAAAAATGCCTACAATGTGACAGGAGACGACAGCATTCCTCAGCAGTGACAGAGTGAGCAGGGAAGTTAAAAATAAGCCCTCGTATTCCAGCAAAATAAATTCATGGAAAACGTGTATGCAGCTCCTAGGAACACACAGCAACCCAAAAAAACCTCAGAGATCAAAACAACAGGATGCTGAGACCTCACAACTGTGTGCAGGCACCTAACCAAGGGCAACACCCAAGGGCAACACCCAAGATCTGCTTTTCCCTGGAGTGGAGAGGCAGTCGCTGAGCCCAGGAGCAGGCACTGGGATCCTGCAGTGGAGCTCTGGGCAATTGGTGCTGTGCTGGTGCTTGCAGACTGGGCAAACGCCACCACACCAGGGTGCTCCAAGCCCCAGCCAACCTGGCCTTCAACACTGCCAGCCAGGGGCAGCCACAGCTTCTCTGGGCACCCTGGGCCAGGCTCTCACCACCTTCACACCAAACAATTTCTCCCTCCCATCCCATCTCCATCTCCCCTCTGGCACTTGGAACCCGTTCCCCCTCGTCCCATCACTGCCTGCCCTTGGCACCAGTCCCTCTCCAGCTTTCCTGGAGCCCCTTCAGGCACTGGAAGGTGCTCCAAGGTCTCCCCGGTGCCTTCTCTTCTCCAGGCTGAACACCCCCAACTCTCTCAGCCTGGCCCCAGAGCAGAGCTGCTCCAGCCCCCTGAGCATCTCCGTGGCCTCCTCTGGACTCTCTCCAACAGCTCCGTGTCCTTCTGCTGTTGGGGACCCCAGAGGTGGCCCCAGCACTGCAGGGGGGGTCTCACAGAGCAGAGCAGAGGGGGACAATGCCCCCCCTGGCCCTGCTGCTCACGCTCTGGGGATGCAGCCCAGGATCCCGGGGGCTTTCCGGGCTCCAAGCGCACACGGCCGGCTCATGGGGAGCTTCTCCTCACCCAGCACCCCCAAGTCCTTCTCCTCGGGGCTGTTCCCAACCCATTCCCCACCCAGGCTGTGTTTGTGCTGGGCATTGCCCTGAGCCATGTGCAGGACCTTGCCCTTGGCCTTGTTGAACTTCATGTGGTTGGTATGGTCCCACCTCTCCAGCCTGTCCAGGTCCCTCTGGATGCCATCCCTGCCCTCCAGCACATCCATCACACCACACAGCTCAGTGTCATTGGCAAACTTGATGAGAGAGCACCCAATCCCACCACCCATGTCGCCCACAAAGATGTTAAAGAGAACCAGTCCCAATCCCAACCCCTGAGGAACACCACTCATCACTGATCTCCACTTGGACATCGAGCCATTGACCACAACTCTGAGTGCCACCATCCAGCCAATTCCTCATCCATCAACTGCTCCATCCATCAAGTCCATGCCTCTCCAGACACCTGCACATCAGAGCAAGCTATGGCTGCTTCACTCGATGCTGGAGCTCCCACAGCTCCCTTGTTCAAGGGCTGGGCACACACATATGGAAATATATTAGAGTTTCGGTAGAGAAATAAAAAACAAACTAGGGCTGGAAACAGAACATCATTTAAGAGTGAAAAAAAAATGGAAATAAGCCACAAGTGTTAAAGGAGAAGGGAGACGATCGACTCAAACAAACTGCTGCAGGAGAAACAGGGCACTGACAGCACCTGGAGATCAGGAGTGAGTGCCTCTATGAATCACAGAATCATTATGGTTGGAAGGGACCTCCAGGGTCATCAAGTCCAACCTTTATCCCATCATATTCCTGACCATCAGACCATGGCCTCAAGTGCCTCATCAACCCGTTTGTTGAACACCCCCAGGGACGGTGACTCCACCACCTCCCTGGGCAGCCCATTCCAGTGCCCAACCACCCTCCCAGTAAAGAACTTCTTCCTAACATCCAACCTAAACTTCCCCTGACGGAACTTGAGGCCATTTCCTCTCATCCTGTCATCAGCAATTGGGGAGAAGAGACCAACACCAGCCTCACTACAAGCTCCCTTTAGGGAGCTGTAGAGGGCAATAAGGTCTCCTCTCAGTCTCCTCTTCTCCAGGCTCAATAACCCCAGTTCCCTCAGCTGGTCTCCATAAGGTTTGTTTGCCAGACCTCTCACCAGCCTCACTGCCCTTCTCTGGACTCGCTCCAGCCCCTCAATGTCCTTCCCAGGAACCCTTCCCAGATACAAATGGCTGGGCTCAGTGGAGAAGGAAGGTGGTGGCATTCAATGATCAGTCACACACAGGAGGTCAGACTGGCTGGTTCAATGTCTAACCTTAACCTCCATAGAAAGTCAGCTTTGATGTATTTTTGCAATAAATACTGGCAACCTGAGCACACTTCTCCTTCCTCTCCTTTGTGTTCCTCCAGATTCTATGTAATCCGTCTCAAAAGCTGATCTGGGTCAGCAAGCTCTGATTCTAAGAGAAAGGATCTATGTTCTCTTGAAGGTTTTGGAGACCACGAGGCTTTTACAGGAAGGCTTTCCAGGAAACTGCCCTAACTGGAAGAAAACCAGTGATCTGTTTGCATTTCTCCTGATGTTCAGCAGTTGACCAGATGAGCCTCATATCAAAGATGAAGGAGTATAAAAACATTCTTAATCAGATAGGTCTGCTCTGATCCAGAGCAAGGTGGTTTCAGCAGCAAAGTGGTCTGAGGCCACATCTGGGGTCCTGTGTGCAGTTCTGGGCTCCACAGGACAGGAGAGATGTGGAGCTCCTGGAGCAGGTCCAACAAAGAGCCACTAGGTTGGTCAAGGCTCTGGAGAACCTCTCCTGTGAAGAAAGGCTGAGGGAGCTGGGCCTGTTCAGCCTCAGGAAGAGGTGACTGAGAGGGGACCTCATTAACGTGTATAAATACCTAAAGGGTGGGTGTGCAGAGGATGGAGCCAGGCTCTTCTCGGTGGTGCCACCAATAGAACAAGAGGCCATGGGCAGAAACTGAGGCACAGGAGGTTCCACCTGAACTTGAGGAAGAACTTCTGTACTGTGTGAGTTCCTGCACACTGGGACAGGTTGCCCAGGGAGGCTGTGGAGTCTCCCTCACTGGAGATGTTCAAGACCTGTCTGGACACAGTCCTGTGCCATGTGCTCTAGGGTGACCCTGCTGGGCAGGGAGGTTGGACCAGATGACCACTGTGGTCCCTTCCAACCTGACCCATTCTGTGATTTCACGAAATGGTTCTCCAGAAGGCACCAGTGCTGCTGTTCCAGCACCATCACAGGGGACATTCCCGCCTCGTCTCTTTAGGATCAGCTGATGGACCCTTGTGCTGACCCTCCTCCACCCAGAAAACTGACCATTAACCCCTACCTTCTGCTTCCCTACCCTTTCACACTTTTCTGTACATCAAAAGAGCTTTTCTTCCAATCCCATGGTAACTTCATTTCTTCAACACCCTTTGACAAATTCGCCTTTCAAAGGCTTTTGGAAAATCCAAATACACAAAATCCACTGGATTCCCTTTATCCCTGGTGCTCCATGGAGGACTGTCACTGACAAAGAAGCCCAGTCACTCGATTCATCTGGGACAGCCTGAAAACCCTGCGGAACAACTGTCACATACACAATTTACTGTGAAATAAGGTGGGGTTGGGCTCCTGAGGGTCCCCATGCAGGAAACCATCGTGGAGCATTTTGGTTTGCTCGGTAACGTATGCAATGGGCATGTGCAGCAGGTAGAGACCCTTCATCTAAACTCAACACAACGTCATCTTTCTCACTGGGAGTACTGGGGTTTTTTGAGTTATTTCAAACAGAGCATTTCAAAAGGTCAAACAGATGTAGAGTAATGCAGAAACCAAGACATTAATTGATAGCCAAAGATCATGTGATAGCCACAGCCCAGAGGACCACGGTACCAGAGATCCAGCAGCCAGCATCACCCACACGAGCTCCTCTCCCTTCTCCCTCCTGGGGAAAGGGCACCAGGCCAGCTCACAAGAGCATCTCCTCTGAGCCACGTGAGCATCCCGGGTGTACCCACCACAGACCAGGAGGAGCCTCAGCACCTCTAACCCTCAAGTCCTTTTGGCAACTGCAAGAAGAAGCAGCAAGTTCCACCAGAAGCAAGCTCACTCCATTAGCTAATGATGTTTTAGCCCCACTGTTAAGCTCTGTAGCCTGGGCTAAGAAACAGGCAGTTTTCTACACATCTAAATTTGTGGTTCCCACTGTAATCCGTGTATTTTTCAAGCTTTTCAGCAGAGTTGTCCATAGCAGCAGATGCAGGGATATGATTTCTGACAGGTCATTGCTCCCTCCAGGGTTCTGAGCTGAAGCAATGAAAGAGATCCAAGTCACTGCTGCCTGAGAGGGTGTTTGTGGGGGAAAGGAGGGAATAGTCAATAAACAGATGTTTAATTGCCAAACAAGACTTGTGGCCACATCCATCTGCTGGTCCAGAGACACCTCTGTAACCTCCAAACCAGTATCCTTGCCATAGCGCTCCACTAAGATCTCAGAGAACTTATTTCCATGTGCAGAGGCAAACCTCTTACACATTATCATTGCAAAAATGTCTGGGAGGAAATGTATGCAGTGTCAAACTGGAATCTCTGCCCAAAGCAGTCACACGACTGCTGGCAGGGAACAGAAAGGGCGCTGTGATTTCTTAGGGGAGGCAGGGGGTGCAGAACCATGCTCCAGTTGAGATTCAGCAATTTCTGCCCTTCTCGAGGAGTTAAACCTCTCCTGAGCTCAGGTAAACCTACGAAGTGTCATTTTGGTAGAAACAAGGTCTAATTCACATTCTAACTCGATGTGACACGTCAATAACACAGCAAGGAAGAACAAGAAGCCAGTCCATAGGCAGTTTGCCCCATTTAGACCCCACTGCTACTTTGCTCTTCCATCATAACGAGAAGCTGCTCCTTCTGAACAGCCAGGGCACAGCTACATGGCACTGCACACAACACACACCATGGAGATACTGGCCACCACGTGCCAGCCACCTCATCTCCTGTGCACACAGACCAGAGTGCTTCATGGAATCATCATAGACTGGTTTGGGTGGGAAGGGACCTCAAAGTTCCCCCAGTGCCATCCCATGCCAGGGGCAGGGACACCTCCCACCACACCAGGCTGCTCCAAGCCCCAGCCAACCTGGCCTTCAGCACTGCCAGCCAGGGGCAGCCACAGCTTCTCTGGGCACCCTGGGCCAGGCTCTCACCCCCCTCACCCCAAACAATTTCTCCCTCCCATCCCATCTCCATCTCCCCTCTGGCACTTGGAACCCGTTCCCCCTCGTCCCATCACTCCCTGCCCTTGGCCCCAGTCCCTCTCCAGCTTTCCTGGAGTCCCTTCAGGCACTGGAAGGTGCTCCAAGGTCTCCCTGGAGCCTTCCCTTTGCAGTGGGTCACAGCATCACAGCCAGCAACAACCCTCACAAGCCCCCAGCTTCCCTGCTGGGGGGTGACTGGTACATCAGGGCTGATTACTCCCTGATTCCACTGGCCTGGGCTGACCATGAGGAGACCACGCTAACATGAGTGTGATATGGTCCTGCTGGCAGGAGCATGGACACCCTGTGAATCCCTACAAACATCTCCTCGTCCCACTACCACTTCTCTGCTGAAGGCTTAGAGAACATCTCCAGCCCTCTAACATAGGAAAGTTGATTTGAAGCAATCCATCACCCTTTATCTCTCCATGGTCCCATGTATTTGTCACCTGGTGGGACTGGCAGCAGGCAGACTCCCTGTGAGCCACCGGCGTGGGACGTGTCCCCTTGAGCTGTCACCGACCGCGCCGTAACTCATCAGCACAAACCCACCTTGGTTAGCACCACGCTGAGCTCCCCAGGCTGGGTGGGGGTGGCTGGGGAGGTGACACACACCACGTTCTGTGCCTCCCCCCTGGAGACACCGATGGCTGGGGGTGAGGAGCAGCAGTGGCTGCCACCGCCGCGTGCCGCAGCCCATCTGTCACCGCAGCAGCACAAGGACACCCCGGCACCACGGTGCTGCCTGCAGGACAGCAGCTGCTGCTGGCATCCTCATTTCAGCCACAAACAGTCATCTTCCCACATCTTGTGTCCCCAAAAGGTCCATTCAGATCACATCCTAAAATCCAGGCTCTGCCAGGAGGGGTTTGCACTCGACGGCTCCAAAGGATCCCTCTCAGCAAAAGGGGAGCCTTTGGAGCCTGTGGGTTCCACCAATTGCATCCAGAAACACCTAAAGACTCCTGTGATTGATGCACAACAGCCAGGGAACTCCCACCCAGACACAGCCTAGGGAGGATGCAGGGGGAGAGAGAGGGGAAGAGATGCACAATGCACCAAAATAGCAGGAAACAGCAGAATTTCTACCCCCATTTTTCTGCCCCCATTTTTCTACATCACCGACCCAGCACGGCTGCAGGAACACAGGTAAGAGAGTTAGGGGCAATTCCAGCCACACTTCTTGTTGGAAACATGGCTAAAGCAAGCCTGTAATTGCCTGATGGAGCATGTGCACGGTGCTCTGCAGTGGGGTTGGTAAAAGTCCTGACTCGGAGCTGACATGAAAATGTCTGTGTGCATTTTTTCAAGGAAATGCTGTAATACCAGAGCTGCTGCCAAACACAGGACACAAGACTGGGATTCTTATTTGGCTTAAAAATCCTCTCCTCTTGGTTTCAAAGTTCCAGAGGTGGAAATTCCACCACTTTTGACTTTGGCAAGCCATCCTAACCATTATTTACTTACATTCACTATTAAAACCATATTTTTTATTTTTATTCTGAATTCATCCAGCTTCGACTTCTGGTCCGTGTGCCTTTTGTTAAGCTGCTCTGCCAAAGCTCCCTGGGACTGTATTTAATTTCTCTAGGATGGATATTTTTAGAAATACCAAATCATTCCTTAACCTCCGTGCTCGCATTACTCCGCTCTCTGGATGCAAAGCTATGCTGTTTCCCATATCTATCCCCAGTCCTTTAATCATTTTTATTTAATTCTGAGTTCTTTCAACGTCTGCCTTGACTGTGGGTGCTGTAATGATGGGGTTTCCTGACCAGGACCCTGCCACCACCGAGCACCAAGGGCAAACCTGATCCCCCCTGCAGGTCCCGTTGCATCCTCAGTTACAAAACCACCCTGAAAATGCACATTCAGCCAACTGCACACCGTGCCCTCCAAACATTTCTGAGTCACTCTGCCTAGCCTACTGTGCTCTTCATCTCCAATATTGTTCTCATTGCCTACCCAGCCCATCAGCCCTGATTTTATACATTTTCCTCCTGGCCATGAAAACAGACGTGAACAGCGCAGAAAGAGAGGGATCAAAGAGCTAAACAAGTTTTTTTCCAATCTGCTGTACATGTGCTCTATTGATTATTGCTTTATATTCGATGCTCATAATAAACGCATTATGCCAACAATACTGCTTTATTCATCAAAATTAATCTAATAAAAAAAAGACACAAGTGGAATCCGACTGCCCCAGATTGCCAAAAGCCAATGCTGGATTGGCACGGGTCACCTTTTTATTTACTGAACAACAAAACAGCTTATCTGCTGCTCAATTATTTTATTCACCATCCAAAGGCATGTTGGTAAACAGAACGTGTCAGAGATTGCCCTGGCTGACTTCATTCCCTGCCCCCTCCACCACCTTGCAAAAAGCAATGAGATCACACGAATCTTCTTCCAGTGCCCTGGGAATGTGCCAGCTCCCCCAGACACATCAACAACCAGCAGCAAGCATCCCAATGAAAGTCTTTCCAAAGGCAGATTGGACTGAAAGAGCAGAGGGTGCAACTCCACCTCCTCGGGGGTTCTCTCTGAACATCTCCCCACCAGCACACCCTGCCAAACCACCGCCCGAGAGCTCCTCTCCAGGAACTCCTCAATGATTCCTTTACATGATTCCTGGCAGTTTTTGTCTCTCCCCCTTTCCCCTGACCAGGGTAGCTGTTCTCTCTGCCCTCCCAAGCCTTGTTTCCCCTGGAACACTTGGCCAGTTGCCCTTGCTCCCAGCCATCCCCATTCCTGTGTGAGCATTGTTTACTCAGCTGAGGTCGATCTGAGCCCGGTGAGCTGCTCTCCTCTGCAGCATTTGTTAGATGCTAATGTGTGCCTCGTTTGCAGGCAAAATATGGAATGGAGTCATGATCACTGACACCTAAATAATGACTCACTGTGGCCCTGAGCAGTTCCTCTGAGCTGAGCTCCAGCCAAGGAGGAGCCTCCAGCCTCCTCCAGGCAGGAGCCTCCGTGGGCTCTGTCCCTGTTCACACTCACGCTGGGGGGGCAGGGGGGGTCTCTGTGCCTTTTGGGATTGTTTAATTTCATTTCAGTGGTATCACTTATACAGAAAACCCCCCAACGTCCTGTATCACTTATATAAAAGAACCCAGCAGGTCTTTTCAGTCCTGTTTCCCTCCCATTTTCACGTGGCTCAGTTTTTGACATAAATCACCGAATTGTGTTATTTTCACACCAAACCATCACCTGCTGGTCCCGCAGCCGGCCCTGCAGCACAAGCCATCATCTCACTATTTCCCAGCACTTTGGCTTCTTAGGGCACACTTTTTTTCCCCCCTTTTAATTAAAGCTGGCAGCACGGAGCAGATGTCTCCGAGCTGTCTCAGTGCTGCCAAGAGTGCCTGGGCAGCAGTCCCAGCCACTGCAGAAGGTGCTGTGCCATATCCCCAGCTCGCCCTGAGCACCCATCTCCCCACCCCGAGCTGCAGCAGGCTCAGGAAGAAGGCAAGGCCATGTTTGCAAGCCAAGGGTGGGCTGTTATTGAGCAAAAATAAGAGGAGACTGAGGGAGGACCTCATGAATGTTTATCGATAAAGGGTGAGGGTCAGGAGGATGGAGCCAGGCTCTGCTCAGTGATAGGACAAGGGGGAACGGGTGCAAGGTGGAACACAGGAGGTTCCGGGTGAACATAAGGAAGAACTTTGTCACTGTAAGGTGCCAGAGCCTGGGCCAGGCTGCCCAGAGAGGCTGTGGAGTCTCCTTCTCTGGAGACATTCAAACCCCACTGGGTGCATCCCTGTGTGACTGCTCTGGGTGACCCTGCTCTGGCAGGGGGTTGGACTGGGGGAGCTTTGGAGGTCCCTTCCTAACCCCTGACATGCTGGGATTATGTGATACAGCAAGCTCAGAGGCTCTTCTCTACCAGCACCTTCAATGGGTCACAAGCCACAAAAGTGAGCCACTAGCTCCTCATCCAGCTGAGGACTGAGGCTCCTTTGATCTGTTACCAAATGAATGAGTCCTAGCAAAAGAAAGCAGCAATTCCTCAAACTTGGCAATCTGTGTCAGGGGTAGAACTTTGGCTCCTGGCTCTGGGCTGGCTCCCAGCAGGTCTCCCTCAGCCCAGCAGTCCCCGTGCCACCGCTGCAGGTACTTTCACACACTGCACATACACAATTACATACTCTTATTGTCCATAGGAGCATTACATTGCAAACCACTGCTTTTCTCTTGTGAGCATTAGTGAGTTTCAACATGGAAGCAGCACATCTAAAAAGACAAATGTGAATGGATTCATGATCTGATGGGAAATTAAAGACCAAGTTGTTTACTCCAAGGCTGAGCTGCACCCTTAGCTTTAAGTCTGCACTCTCTGCTGTAAGTGCCAAGCTCCACAGCACATCCTGGCCAAGGCACGGAGCTAATTCTGGGGACAATGCACAACCTTGTCCTTCTGGATCTGCTAAGCCGTTTGTTTAGCAGAGCACAGGCTGCAGCTCTGGACTGAGCAGCACTTTGTTATTGTTGGTGTTGGTTATTCCGAGTGCAATTTCACAGAGAAAACCAGAACAATTATATTCCATTAAATCCTATCAGCTCCTCTTGCTGCACAGGACTAAAGCAAGCACTGTGGAAGCTGGCAAATATTCAGCAAGGCAAGAACTAGAGGAAACAATCACACAGCTAAGCAGAGACTGGGAAAGCTCAGAACTACGTCGCTAAGGAGGAGTTCAGCATCACAACTACTCTTCCACATCAAGCTATGGATCTCCTATGCTTCTCACCAAAGAAAGCCACACGAGTGTTTTACCACGCTGCGAGAAGCTTTGCAGTTCTCACCTTTCCAATATTTTGACAAGCTAGCCTCCAGCTTTTCCTTACTGAGTGCCATGAGTGCCACACAGAGCCATGGCAGTGCCAGTCAGTGAAACCTGCAAACAGCACATCCCCACAGCCAACTGCCAGGGGTCCTGAGCCACTCAGCTTTCCATGCTCCAGCTCTCCACCCAGCAACTGCGACAGAGAGAACAGTTCAGGAAGAATCTGGTATTCAGGATGTCAAAAGGAAACCAGAAGAGCATCCACTCCACTTGCTCTCAGAACTGGAAATTACTCAATGCTCGGGAAAACGGAGTCCTCTGCTCTACAGAAATCCCATCCCTTTGCTTTGTTCCTCTCTCCTCACTCTTCCCTACAGCTTGTGCTTAAATTTAGACACATGAAAAGACTGAGACTTTCTCTCAAGACTCCACAGGACTTTAAAGCAGTTCTATTTGGAGGCTTCATTTATTATCCACACACAGTGACAATTTGTTTGGGTGGGTTTGGCTCAGGTTTTGCTTTTGATGTGAAACCCAGCAAACTGGGGAAGCAGGCTGATTGCAAGTCTGGTCAAACCAACCCCAGGACAGTGCTGTTTCATTAAAATCATTCCAGTGGCCCGACAATGAGGTCAGAATGAAAGGGCAACAATAATGGCATGGAGCAGAAAAACACAGCAAACCTCTCAGAGAGACAAAGAAGGTAAAGCCAATGCCCCCAGGCAGCAGCAACAAGCTAAACCCTGCTGCTGCTGCTATCAGGCAACATCAGCTTGCAAGTAAACATGTTTAACGTTTTGTTTATATAATATTAAACTACAATAAAAGAGCAAAGAGACTGATCCAGTGTGGTGATGGCAAAAGACAAGATGGATTAGTGCCCTGGCACGCCGATGGCTGCAGGTAGCACACACAGCCAGGGCTTTGTCCAACTGCACGTACACTCAGCCTGGGTCTCTCTTCTTGCCAGCAAGATATTCTTAACAAAACAACACATTTCAAATCATTTTTCAGAGAAACACAACAGTTACAGCGTTGCAACTTTATAATCACAAGGGAAGGATTCCTTTCTGCTGACCTGTCCCACCGCCAGGCACAGCCCCAGACACCCTGCGCCGTGCCACTGATCGAGTGAAAATAAAGTAAAACAGGTACTCACACTATATGTGCAAGATCAAGGGGCTTTTCTGGCTGCTCAGGAAATACAGGACGAGGTGGCTCTCTACTTGGTACACAACCAAGGGATTTACTAATTGCATGGCTCAGCTTCTTTGCAGGCGACTTCTGTTTTCAAAGAGAATAACAAGAATGAGTTGACTGTTACGAGGAGCAGGGTAACATGTGCAATCAGACTATAGAATGGGTGTGAAGGGACATTAAAGCTCACCCAGTGCCACCCCCTGCAGGGACATCTCCCACCACACCAGGGTGCTCCAAGCCCCATCCAACCTGGCCTTCAACACCTCCAGCACCCACAGCTTCCCTGGGCAACTTCTGCCAGGGTCTCACCACCTTCATCTCCTCCTCACATCCCATCTCCATCTCCATCTCCCCTCTGGCACTTGGAACCCGTTGCCCCTCGTCCCATCACTCCCTGCCCTTGGCACCAGTCCCTCTCCAGCTTTCCTGGAGCCCCTTCAGGCACTGGAAGGTGCTCCAAGGTCTCCCCGGTGCCTTCTCTTCTCCAGGCTGAACACCCCCAACTCTCTCAGCCTGGCCCCAGAGCAGAGCTGCTCCAGCCCTGGGATGACCCAGGGAAGATGGAAAGGCTGGTGACAAGTGTTGCCACACAGGACTGGATCTCTGGCCTGAGTCATGCACTTGAACTGTGGTTTGAGTTCCATCTTACAAAACAGAGCCTTAAAGTGCCATCACATGCCCTGAACTCACTCCAGCCATGCGGGAGACCAGCTCAAGCTTTCACAAGAGCTCAGAAGTCACCCAGCAGTTCTGGTTTTCTGATCTAACTCACTGACAGTCCAGGGATGTGTAACCTAGTGGCTAATTACTCCTATGTCATTTTTTTACTACTCCTGCAAGGCATGCCAAAGCTGAATCAGGACCAATTCTCAGAGCACGTTCTAATTAAAATCCAGATTAACACTGATTTAAACAGGAGACAAGGCTACCCAAGACAGAAGTTACACATACAGTTACAGTTAATACAAATTAGTAACTAGCAATTAATAACAATCACTAACATTTACTAACAATGAAATAAACAATTAGTAAACCAGTGAGACTCCAACTCCAGGCCTCTTGGCATCAGCAATATAAAACAGGCACTAAAGGCTTTTTTGAGTGGAGAACCTGTGTGTGAGGAATTCTTCCCTCTGTGGACTTACACAGTTTGTAGTAGATTGGGATGCAGTTTATGTATAAAGTAAAATACTCGTATCAATTGGAAAACAATAAAAAAAAGAGAAAAATTCCTTTCAAATTAGAAAAGAAAGATGAGCTGGATGCCTGTGAGAACATACTAGGACAGCTGGTTCTTCACGGAAGATTTGTTATCCTCCTTCAATTACCTTGCAGCTCAAAGTCAATGCTGAGAACTCTAAAAACCATGAACAGAGCCTCTGAATTCCTGATGAATGTCATCTTGGGGAAAAAAAAATTCCCCATGAGGATATTCTTCCCTGGAAAAAAAAACTCCCCATGACATTCTTCCCTGGAGTACACGTCAGGAGAATCAAGTGGTGGTGGCTACAGTCAAATTCCAGTCACACGTCTCCATCAGCATCTAACACTGCTCCACAACACACCCTCTGGCCTGGTCACCATGTTAAGACCATCCTGTTTCACTAATGAAACCAATGATTCCCTGTGTTGTAGCCTAATTCCTTTCAGATCCTGGAATTTCCATCCATCAGCCCACAGACCTGAGCTGTGAAGCAGCAGAACTGTGAACCCCATGGACAGCAACCAACCAACCCTCAGGCACCAGGTGAAAGGGGCCATTGACCTTCCCAGATTATCTGGGGCTTTTGCAGACAAAGTCTTGGCCCTATCAAAGTTCCCCTGCAAAAATCTAGAGGATTCTCCATCTTTCTTTTTTAATGTGTTGAGAAAACCTGGTAGATCGCAATTAATGGCTGATCCCTGCAAACTGCTGGAGGCCATGGCACCCTCACCATGAGACATTCTGCAGACCATTACCAGCCTTTAATTATTTTGTAATCCTATGAAAAACACAATCCAATCTTTATATAACTTCTTACTAAGTCCAGAGTAAAATTTAAGTTACACACAAATGTGACGGCACCAAAATTCTAGTGTTCCTAAATTAATTCTTCCACATTTATTTCTCTCTCAATTTGTTCCCCATTTCTCCTTGTAGACCACCTCCTACTTTACTCTTTACCCTGTTCATCCTTTGGTTTCTGCACAGAGCATCCATTCTCTGTGTGCCTTTCCTGTGACCTCCCCTCTGCCGTATTTTTAGGCTATTTTAAAGGTTTTTCCCCATTGTGCCAACAAACACTACACCCCACTGTGCTACTCCACCATTTATTTCCTCAAACAAACACAGCGCTGTCTGGAATGCTGCACAGCCACTGCTGCAGCCTCGCTTTCTGAAAATTATAGGGGAAAGATAATTTCCATTGTTCCCAACTTCTTGCTAACGCTCCTCGGTGTGGCTGAGAGTGAAAAGCTCCCAGCAGGCTGGAGGAGGACACTGCTCCACAGGCAGCCGTGCCTCAGATGGGCATTGCCTTTCCTGGAGAAACAGCAATTGTTGCTTTCAATTAGCCCAGTTCTACTTTAGAAATGTCTAATAAAAACCACCCCTCATTGTCACTAGTCCTGACCTCCTGCCTGCTCCTGCCTCGAAGCACCTCTGCGTTCTGCAGAGATGGGATCCTCTCCCCCCCCAAAGAGGGTAAACACAAACAGAAAGCCCTGGAGCAACACAGTCCTCTCATGTCCCCCCACCACTGCCACAATCCCACCACTGACACCACCACCTCCCCAGGTGACACCACCCCCTTGCCCACTGCTGTGTTTTCACCATCTCCTCCCCCCCAGCTGGTTTCCTCTTGACACTGATCCAGGTTGTAGACACAGTGCTGAGGGCCATGGGTCAGTGGTGACCTGGGCACCGGTTGGACTGGATGACCTTAAAGGTCTTTTCCAACCAAACCAATTCTATGATTTGGCAATAGATGGGGGCAAACTATGTTTTGTGAAGTATCTGTAACTTCTGCTGCACAGAACCTCACTCAGTGTGGGACTTGGGTGTACAACTGCAGAACCCCCAGCCTTGCTGTCAGCTCCACAGAAGCAGTTGAAGCTAATAGAGAACTTCAGACTTTGAAAAAGCTTTCACACATCCTAGAGTCCAATTTCTGGTCTTATTTACCCTCAGCTTTCAATGGGAAAACACTCTGGTGTGCCTTTAATTTCAGAGGCTTTCAACCACTTCACATTTCCTTCTGCTACAGAACCGTAGCTGTAGAAACCAGGCAGCAGCACACAGCTCTGCCTTCATGCCCAGGGTCTCCTGGGAACGGCGAGCGGGCAATCCATCCTGTTCTACATCCTAAATGAGCACAGTCCATGACTCAGCAGGATTTGCACCGCCGTGGCCATTAGCTCAGTCTGATGGTAAGCATGGCTGGTGATCCAGAAAGAAGTCAGGCACGTCAATGAAATCCGTGCTCTTCATCTGGACACGGTGTTTCAGCAACCTCCCTGGACCCTGGTAATCACAGGCTTGGTTTCCTCCAAAACATTCAATCATGTAGCAGCTTTCTCTCCCCTTTTACTGACCACCCAATTGCCAGGGGGTTTGTGAAAGGTTTCTTCTCCGCATTATTCCAGATGGTTCAGGAGATGGAGGTGTCAGCCTGGCTTCAGCAAGGCTTGTTTGAGGTCTGCGAGGAACAACCACAGCGCTTCTTGCAGCACCCCTACTTCTCAGCACAACAAATCTTTTTACATTTTAGCATCTTTCTGAGATCCCCTCTTCAGCAAACTCTCTCAGCTTTTACATATCTCCACCTATCAGTAGAGGATACTTAGCTTTCCAAGTCTGTCAGTAAACATTCAAAAGAAACTGCTTCTGCTTCTTCCTCATCATGCATAGAATAAAAAACCTCGGGAGAAACGTTTGTCACCAGTTCCCATAGTGTTTAAGGCATCAGTGAATCTCCTAAACAGTTACAACTCAGTATGCAGCTGATGGGCATCCCAGTCCGAGCTGGTGGAGACACATTTTTGGGTTTGCCATCTTCTGAAACACCTGTGAAGTTCAGACGGAATTATGGATGAACGCAGATACCCAGAGCTGTTTCTGTACCACCACTTTCACCATTTCTGCATGATCCATTTGAATAAGTTTTTCAGCTGAAGAAGAGGTGGAGGTCAGAACACATCAGGCAAATATGACAAACGTGGTCTTTCTCCAGGCACAGCACTGCTGATGTGCAGCTTTCTGCAGCCACTGCAGTGCTAAGCTGCAAAACTGCAGCCCTCAGCACTGCTGCTCAAGTCCATGAGCAGCTTCAGCACAGCTTTCATGAGCCAAAACAGTGTGTGCCCATCAGCAGCACATCTGGCTCCTCTGGCTCCCAGAGAGAGCTCAGAGAAAGGAATAATAGAAAATAAATAACCCTGAGAGGCTGCAATGTCTGTTCTCCTTTGCAACAGAAAAAGTTGAAGGAGACTGTGCCCTGCACTCTTTCCATGAGGGAAGGTGAAAATTCCTTTGCAGTTAAGCACTGAATCACCCTCCCTTGGCACTTGGCCTCAGGAGAATCAAACACAAACCAAACGCTCGGGTTCGGTTATTTCAGTGCCATTGATGCCTCGGCCAAGGACTGTCCTGTGTCCTACATTGTCAGTTAATAAACATTTAAATAAACATTTATATATACATATAACATTTATATATGAAAATATAGAGAATATAATAACAGAATATAATAACAGAATATAATAACCATAAATTATTTAGCCAACTTAGTTATAAATAAAGCATGAGGAAAATATAATTTACACAGTGATGCCTGTGTAAGCTGCAACTACCCTATAAATAAAAGTAATCTGAGGTACTAGAACAGCCATTCAACAAGTGTTACCCTCAGAGCTGCCCAGTTCTGCACAAATAAACAGGCTGAGGCACCAGCATCAAATGCAAATGGACTGACTGCTTCCTGCTGGGAAAATGAATATATTACTGATAGGTACCACTGAAAAACCATGTTGTATGTGCAAAACATGAGAAATTATCCCTAAAATGCAACTGTGATGTTCCGTGTGTTTGAAAACCCACTGCACCTGTACTGGGTACCACCAGACCCTCTGCATTCCAGAATGGTCCACAGATCCCATCCCTGTGCAGCTGCCTTCCCATCAAAGGCCACATCTATTAAAAAAATACTTCCACCACGGAATTAAAAAGCTGGAAACCACAAACTGCATTGCCAGAGGTTTTTTCCCCCCACCTTTTTCAAATTGTCTGTTTATAAATTCTTATTCTATTATGGTCCACCTCTACCAAAAGGGTCTAGCAAACTCCTTACAATGGGTTTAGAGATTTGCAAGTAGAAAAACTGAATTGAAACTTGGTTGTTATGAATACTTGTTTGAAAATTGAGGTTATAAAGTTACTTGCTTCTTTCTCTCTTCCTCCTTCCCCCTCCAAAATCTGCCTCATTTTACTGCTATTACTTGTAGTATCACAGCTGTAAGCTACACAGGGTGTAAACACCGAGTAAGGAAGCACATCCACCCCTCTCCTACACTGAAAACAGGTAAATGAGCAAAAAAATTGTCAAAGTCAGTGCAAAGTGAACTTTCCCTCTTCTCCCAGCAGAAGCATCGTGCTGAGCAGCCCAGGGGATGGAGGAGAAAGAAGCCAATGTGGTGATTAAAGTGAGTGTAACCCTGGCACTGTGAGGATTGAGCTGAAGCACCCACGTTCACCTCCAGCTCCCCATAGAGAAGGTGCAGGGTGGTCACCCCAGATGTCCTGGCTGGTTCCTGGTCAGAGCGTGAGGGCAGCGTGCCCTCTGCTGGGAAATGCAGAGTTAGGAAGGAGGATTTTTCCATCGTTGGGCAAGAGGAGCCCATGTGATGGTGGGAGCACACAGAGGCAGCGACGTGACCGGGAGGCAGAGCACATTATTTAATACCGTGCTCCCTCCCGGCTTGCTTCTGAACAAAAACATGGCCAAAAAAGTCTAATAGCCTTAAGGTAGTCTAAATGGGAAATTAAAGGAACCAGAAATACAAGAGAGGTAATTTTGAGAGCAAAATATTATTAACAGCTACTTACGGTATTGCTAGACTTTAACTCGGCAGATGAAAGGCTCTGTCTTCTGGTTTAGATCTGATTAGTACCCAGCATAATGACTTCCCAACGGAAGCCATAGATATTATCACTATAGAAACAACTAAAAAAACAACATTTGTTTTCTTTGCGGATGCATACTCCAAAGGCACCATGTTAAGTGTGGTTATAAATAACAAACATTCCATTATTTATAGGGGAAGAGCGTTCTAGCTCAGCTAATAACAAAACATCAAAAGTTATACCCCAGGGAACGAGCCCCGGGGGGAATTGGCTATTTTAACATTTTACCTGAAATTTATGGATGACAGAGAGTGCTGAAGTCGAGCAGAACAAACAAAAAATAAACAGAAAGAACAATGACTAATCCGCACGCTTTCAAAGTGAACAATTCCATTTTCAGTTCTGCTGTGCATGCATAACTAAATGAGCCAGTGCTTAAGACTATTTAATCAAAACAAAATGAGATAACCCAAAAGGAAAAATTCGGAAAGTGTTTGAAGTTCTGCCCCCCCTCCTCCAAACAGGCTCCAACAAGCAGCATGTTCATGCAGCAAAACCTCTTTGCAAAGAAGGTTTCCACCTGAACTTAGAGATCTATGTTATAAATTCACTATAATAATAGAAACTGCATGTGTAATTATTAAAAAAATCAAGATACTATGTGATTCATAGTATAAAAAATTATGAAAGGCACTTCAGAATTTCAGGAAAAAGACCCTTATGAAAATACTTATTATGGATTCAGAGGGGGACTTGTGACTGGAGAAGAGAAGGCACCGGGGAGACCTTGGAGCACCTTCCAGTGCCTGAAGGGGCTCCAGGAAAGCTGGAGAGGGACTGGTGCCAAGGGCAGGCAGTGATGGGACGAGGGGGAATGGGTTCCAAGTGCCAGAGGGGAGATGGAGATGGGATGTGAGGAGGAGATGAAGGTGGTGAGACCCTGGAAGAGGTTGCCCAGGGAAGTTGTGGGTGATGGAGGTGTTGAAGGCCAGGTTGGCTGGGGCTTGGAGCACCCTTGTGTGGTGGGAGGTGTCCCTGCCCATGGCAGAGGGTGGCACTGGGTGGGCTTTGAGGTCCCTTCCAACCCAAACCATTCTATGATTTGCAATTTTCTGTATTGAACTGCAACTTTTTTGAACACCTAAGTGATCCAGAGTAGGCACCCTCAAATTCACTCCCTTTGCTGGACTTTTTTTGTCTTTATATCAGGTTCAGCTTCACCTCTTCACCAGGAGGACCAGGCAGACAGTGTCCTGCTGAAGACTGATGGGAAAAAACCACTTCCAATTCCCTGACCTCACCAACCCATGGATTTCCTTGGCTGTCACCCAGCAGTAACACAGTCCGAATCCCAAACTAGAGATATAGTTTTTAAAATCAAGACTAATTTTCAATTTTCAGAAAATGAACACACAAGGCTTTTAAAAGTAAATAATTAATGTTTAAAAGAAAAAACATGTAAGAGATCTCTCCCAAAAGATCCCTCTTCCATGGTCACTTTAGAGGCAACCCAGTCTGCAGTAGTATTTTTATATATCCCTGACTTTTTTTTGTCCATGTGAAATACTATGTTGTTTAAAAAACCCAGCAAATGGTTAAAAAGGCTGAGAAATAGGTTTCTAGAGCTAGAGCCAGAAAGTATTACTTTAGCCCACAGGAACATAAACACTCCTCATGATTGCCATATTGTTTACTGAAATCCCTGAATTTTCTCCATTTTTGTCCTCGATTTCCATCTTTTGTCTTTGCTTCACCTTCAGACAACCGTTAGCCTCTTAATTTTATCTTTCTTTGATTTGGATTCTGATTGTGCTGAACAAGAAGTGTAAACACCTCCCTTGCTCCTCACGCCTTCCCTTGGCTCATACCCAGCCGTAACTCCACAGTTGTGCTCCACAAACCTCCCACGGACACATTTACATGAGCACACCTTTGGAAAGTGTTCCTTCCATCCCACCTACTGCTGCAATGTCTCACCAGTACCACTCATGTCTTGTTTCTGCACAAGACAGCTGAGTTTGTCGCTGCTAAAATTCCTTCTCCAGGCTCCCACCCAGTTGTTTCAACATATCAATGTTTCCATTAAAGATATTCAGATTCAGTCTTTTTCAAGGTTCCAAAGTACCATTATTTCCTTTCATACATATTTTCCTTCTGTTCTGTAGGAACTCTGTTTCCCAATACTAGTTCCAGTGATCTTCTTCAAGTTCTGTGCTTGGTCGAGTGTCTTCTGCACGTGCAATTCCCTCTTCTCCTTCTACACGGTGAGTACAGAAGGTAACGGTTCCAGGGGCACCACCTGCTCCTGATGGCAGATAACCCGAATTCTTCATCTCCAAAGCAAGGTGGCTGCACCCAGGTTGTCTAATAGGCACCTTCTCATGGTGTCAACTCCTAAACCTTACCTTAGGAGCTGCTTGGCCCACTCTAAAGCTAGGGATTGTCCTCACAGCCCTGCAGTTGAGATCATCCAACAACCTGCACTGCTCAGAAGAGTCACAGCCCAAATATCCCCCTTTTCCACTTGTATCACTTCCCACTCCTCCAGTTCACATCAGATCTTAACATCAACTTATTCTGTCCAGCCTGGCAAGACTCAAACACCTCAGGAGTTCACACAACACAAGTTGGGATGCTGGATTCCCAGATCCTGGTACCAGGGCACAGTCCCAACCTACCTCGCTGCAAACACAGAGCAGAGCCTTCAGAAGGAATGAGCTACATCAGAGTCAGTGCCACTATTTACATACAGCTTTATATTAATAAATGTGGACTGGATTTATATATACTTCAGGGATAATAATCTACTGGCAGTTCACATTAAACATTCCAGAGGTTAATTACCCTCCTAGTTAAAAAGGACAACACTGAAGTCCGAATTGTCCTATCTTTGCCTACCAGCTACTGAATGGAATTAAGCCCCAATTTTCTAAATTAAACAGTAATACTCTAATGATTCTTCTCCAGGAAGATAATTACTAATTATAATCCAATCATCATTTTAATTTTTCTTTGAATTAGTCAAAAGTTGGGCTTAATCCCCTGCCATAAACTAGGGTTTTACATCTAAAATTGTCCAGTATTTCTTGAGATGGGATTGCCATGCAGTCACCTACCTGGATGGTACTTCTCACATGATTTCCTTAAGTTGTTTTAGTTCAGAGTTTTCAAAGCATGTGTTTACAATGGTCAGGGGCATTCTTCTCTTGAAGAATCACAATGTCAGGGGTTGGAAGGGACCTCGAAAGCTCCCCCAGTCCAACCCCCTGCCAGAGCAGGACCACCCAGAGCAGGCACACAGGGATGCACCCAGTCGGGGTTTGAATGTCTCCAGAGGAGACTCCACAGTCTCTCTGGGCAGCCTGGCCCAGGGCTCTGTCACCTTACAGTGACAAAGTTCTTCCTTACGTTCACCCGGAACCTCCTGTGTTCCACCTTGCACCCGTTCCCCCTTGTCCCATCACTGGCCATCCCTGAGCAGAGCCTGGCTCCATCCCCCTGACCCCCACTCTTGACAGAAATACTCTCTTTAAAGATGCCACTTGGATACAGCTCCTTGCTAAGCACAGCACTCACACTAACCAGTTCACCTTTCCAGGGAGGAAAGGTGTTGCAACCTTTAAGTCTTTTTAAGCTAGAAAAGAGGAAAGCCTAAGAAAAGTAGGACTGATGTGAAGAGGAGAAGAAAATACGTGTTAAGGTCTTGAGAAGGATTGTGCTGTCCCGTGTGCTTTCAACAGCAATGACTACAATGACAACCATCAATAAATTAACATCACTTGTAACAAAACCAGTCCAGGTTACCTACTTACACACTTCTGCTATGTGAAAGCCTCTCAAGGTCCTACTGTGCAGTTCTACTATAAAAACGTTAACTTTCCAAATCAATCAGTGGCTGCTGCAGCAGGACAAACAAAGGCGAGTTACCCAGGAGGAATGCTCCTTCATCTGATGCTGGTTGCTATGAGGACCATTTGCATGGCCACGCCAAAAACAGTTCTGACAGAGCTGGTAGTTGTGGCACTGCTGGCACCGGTACCGGAAACCCATCATGCTCTCACAGCGGCAATAGGAACACTCCACGGGGTGGAAGACTTGGTGGAGATGGGGAAGGAGGGGAAAAAAAGAAAAAAAAAAAGAAAAGAAATAAGCCAACTTTAGGAAAACGTCGACCATCACATTTCATTGGAGCTTCCAACCCCCTCCCACCACCCCCAGGTTCTTCATCACTAAACCAACTCGTTATTCTGGGCAGGTCATGGGTTTTGAGTGCAGCTCAGATGATTCTGGTAGGTTCAGCCATAAATTTAAGTTGATGATAACACAGTAGTTCAATATTTCTTCTTTGGATTTCTCCCTCCTCGGACACACTCAGCCCTAGAGGTGTCCATGAAAGCCCAGCCACATGGAGAACACATACAAGTGGGCAGGGAGAGCAGAAAGGCTTTATTCACTAAGGTTAACTTCTGGCCAAGGAGATCACTTTGCCTTGAAGTCAGCTGAGAGAGCTTTTCACAGAAGATGCAAATTCAGAGCAGCATGATGGGCTTCTGCTCTGAATCACCTCTCACCCAGGAACTTCCCTCGCTCTCCCCAACCATGAGCTGCCTCTTGCACCTCCATAGGTGAAACTGAAGAAATCCCCAATGTACCTCCAAACATTAACATCTCAAACTGGAACATTGAATTAGGTGTGACGTGCAGAGTCACCATCAGAAGCAGGCTAAAAAAATAATAATAAATGCTTCTTCCCTGTTCTACCCATGAACAACCACAGGCTGGCTCTGTTTGAGAGAGAAGTCCTCAGAATAAACAAAAGAGGAATGAGGGAATGAGGTAAAGGAGGTGTCTTACTATGTCAAACATCTCCAAGGGTGAGGTACAGGAATTGGAATGGAAGGATGAAGGTGAATTACAGGAGCAAATGGTTTCTCATTGCTGTGGGTCTGGAGCATAAGTAATTACAGGCAGGTATAAATAACTGTGCTATGGAGAAGACCACAGGAAAGAAGAGCAGCTCACTGGCCAGGTGTGTCTATTACAAACTAAGAAAGGACTGGAAAGAGGCTGAAGTTTTGATCTATGATGAAAATTGTGACTTGGCTGTTCTGAGACTCGGTGCAATCACAGAATCCCAACACTGCACAGGGCAATGAGGTTAATGCAGCTTCTACAGGCAGGTTTGGCCAGCTCAGCAGTGCAGAGGTGCCTGCACCTCCAGAGCAGATGCATATGCCAAAACTGTTGAAAAGACACAGGTAACAAAGACAACTTGAGCATTGACCTGCTCAGGAAGCCATGGATAATTAAGCCAAAGATGAGCAGCAAAGGACCTGATCGTGGTGAGTGATTTCAATATAGAAACACCCAGGGGGAATGGACAAGAACTGGTTGAAAAAAAGATGACAAGTGACCTCAACATGGCAAATTTGGTGAATTTTAGGAAGCAGAGGAGAGAGAACATAACTACAATGCAGCATGTTTCAGCAAACTCCTGAGAATCAGGAGGTAAGCTACAGGAGGAAACAATCCAGCAGGAAAACTGAGTTAGAAGAACTGTTAGTTCCTTGAAGAGATGGTGCTAAAGAAACGAGTGTAAACTATCTCAGTGCAGAGAAGAGAGCAGACTGTAGTGAAAGACCAATATCACCAAGATTAAGAGCTCCTCAGCAACCTAAGTTCAAAAGGAAGCCTTACAGAAGCAAAAACTGGGACAAGTTATTAATGAGGGTTAAAAGAGTAACTCGAATAATCAAAGTCAGAAAAACAGAACGAGAGAAAACGAGTGGAGGATTTAAAAGGGACATTACAAGAATTGCAGTTATGGTCCATAAAAGGGTGTGATGTACGTAGGTAACTACTGACTTCTCATGTTAGTTTAACTGGTAGAATACACAATGGAACAAATACTAAAGCAAAGTACTGTAAGCACCTGAAGAAAATGAAATGAGCCATGGGCAACATCTGCCAAACCAACCTCATGTCTTCCCACGACAGAATAATTGACCTTGAAAATAGAGAGAGGCATCAAATGTCATCAATTTTTCATTTTACTTCAGTAATTCTTACAAAATTGGCCTCCCATGATAGTCTCGTGATGGGGGAAACGCAAAATAGAGGAAAGGGCTGTAACGTGAATGTGAATCTCATTGGGAAAAGACCAGAGAGCAGTTAATTGTCAAAATGGAAAGGGCTAATGAGCAAAGGGCTTTACTCCAGGTCACACAGTGGTCAATGCTTTCATAAACATATTGAATGACCACAGAAGAGTCTGATTTGGGGCATCACATTTCAAGGAAGACGTGGGTTAATTATATGTACAGGAGAAAGTAATACAATTGTCTGGACAGTATCTAGAGGACATCTTAGCTGGGAGCAGACTGTGAGAAGGCATCAAACAAGCAAAAGGTACTTACAAAAATAGCAATACATTCTCCAGAGCCAGGGGCCAAAAAACAGGCACTGAAGGGTTTAAACTGCAATAAGAAAAAACTCATGCTATAACATGAGGGAAAAAAAACCCCTCTTATCCTAAGAATAGTTACACAGTGATCTCACCTCGGCTTTGAGTCCAAGGAGCTGCTGCAATTTTTTGATAGAGGATTTTAATTAGCAGCGAGGCAAATCTTTTGAGAATGTTTACACACATTCGAGTTTGCCTTTGGAAAGGGAGACAGATGAAGTCACAGGTTCCCAAAGCTTTTTTTCCCCACTCCCCCCTCCCTTCCCTGCACTCTCCCCCAATATCCTTTCTGCTCATGGCAGGGTTGCTGCCTCCTGCCAAGCTCCAGCATTAGGTCACTGCCTTAATGAAAGCCAATATCCTGGTATCAGCTGATTGCAGCATGTTCTACCTCCTCATACCACTTGATCTTCTCTTCTTCCCCACCTTTTCAGAAATGTCTCTTATCTCCTCTGACTCCCTGCATTTAGGAGATATTGCTCGTGATGAAGAGGGGACAGAAGTACTCCAGAGGACTAACTTTGGTCCTGAACCAAAGAATCACAACTTGAAGTTGATATGCTTGATTTAGGAAAGCAATAACAGCATTGTGATAAAGTAAAACATGAGGCAAAGTAATAATGGTGATAGCACTTGATGTATTGCAAGAAGCAGGCTCTGAGACTGATGGGCAAAGAGGAGATCAAACGAGCAGTATCCATGGTTATTGGATCATGGGCAATGCACCTGGCCATCAAGATAGAAACTGAAGTGGTGCACTTTTTGGTTTGTTTCTGGGGTTTTTTTGCTTGGTTTGGGTTTTTTTTTGTGTTGGATGTTTTTTTCCTGAAGGTGACAAAGTTCAGCTATGCATGGAAACAAATAAATGAAGTGGAACAGCACGCTTCCTCCCACCACCAACCTGCTGCCTTCCCCTTCCTGGCAGGTGATACAGCACAATCACATGTAGGTATTACTCTTTTCCCATTTTTTTGTTCATTTCTGAAAGCCATACAGTGTTGCAAACTTTCTCTTCTCTCCTGTTCAGGTTGCTTTCCACGCTCCCATCTACCTAAATCCAAGTGGACTGAGGTTGCCATGAAGCACTCAATTGAAATTGGTATTCACATCACCGACGTGCCCAGTTCCAAGCCACACCTGAGCTACCATGACCTCTCCTGCCTATGGACTGCAAGAGCTCACACACCCTATGTCCTGATCCCTTTTTCCTCTCACCTTCCTACTCTTCCTTTCCTGAAAATACCAGTTCTAATAGAATCATAGAATCATTCTGGTTGGAAGGGACCTCCAGGGTCATCAAGTCCAACCTTTATCCCATCATATTCCTAACCAAACCTAATCAAAATGCTCATGCTTCATCTTTGCCTCAGTGCTCTGAACATTTTTTGTCATTGATACCACTTTTGAAGGTGTCCCCTCCCCCAGAGCTCCTTTCCACATATGGGAGTGAGGGTTTTAAGCTCCTTTCCACCTTTCGCTACACCCAAGCCTTCAGTCATACCCTTTCCCAGCTGTGGGTACTCCAGACTCAAACTTCTTTCTGGGTCCTTCTCGACAGGGACAACCACCTTGTGATTTACCTCAGACATTCCTTCCTCATTATTCCCTTGGTCTGCTCCCCTTGCTTCCTAACACCAACATCCACACACCATTTAGGTTTCCAGATCCCAAAGGCAAAAAAAAAATCCACCATATTTTCTCCTCTAACCCCGAGTTCCTTTGGCCCCAAGCTGAATGCATGTTTACTGTTTGATGTCTCTCATATTAAGATGTTCTCATATGAAGAAGTCCCTCTGCCTTTCACATTCCCACAGAAGCCATTCTGGTCAGAATCCCTTATTCCTGTTTCCCACCCACACGTAGGTCCCGTTACTCCAGCACCAGTGTCTGAGTTGCAAACCCCAAACCCAATACTCCAACCCCCATGCACTGCCCTGGCTCTGTGGATTCACATTTCATCTTACATTTTGGCTGCTGATGCCAAAAACCAACCTCTGCTCTTTCTGGACAATGCCCTTCCCATGGAGGAGCATGATTAGGGCTTCCAATAGATGAGAGTCATAGATGATCAATTGCTAAAATAGAATAATGAAGAAGAGCTTGAGGAAAATTGTGGATGCACATTTTGGATTCATGTGTTGTTTCAGAGTACCCTAATTTTAAAGGGAGGTAGGAGAGATGCAGGACTGAATGACCAGAGACTGGTCTGGAGCTGGGAAGCACATCCATGCTGCTTACAGGTGACAGAGTATTTCTATGGGAAAAATGGTAATAACAAAAATAGATTGAAATAAGTAGTGGAAAAGAATAGAATCTTTATTAAACTGCATAGGAGAAATACACAAAGATATTAAAAAACTAGCAGTTAAAGGAAAATGAAAATATGACAGCTGCAAAATGCAAGAAAAGAAATCAAAGAGGAGATAATGAAAGTAGAAAGCTAAAGCATGCTGAAGATGTAATAATTCAACATTTTTCACATAAAAATGTTTCAAGAAAGTCCTGGAGAAAACCACACTGTTCAAAACTCTGGCTAAGACAGAATTAATGTTGGAGAAATGCTTTGAAGAACTTGCCATGACTATAAATACAAACTTTTATAGCAGTATTCTCTTCCATGTGGTACCAATAGCTACATCTGTAAGCAGGACATTGCTGTGAGAGCCTGGGTTGTCCCAGTGGACACAGGCCAGCAACACATCCATCACTTACTCTGACACAAGATACAAACGGTGCTGTTAGCTGGGAGACAAAAATGCAATGAGCTGCTTAACTGAGCAATAGATACCACAAAAAGGCAAACTCTCCAAGTGTGCACTCCTCCTAAAGCCACGTGTGATCTCAGCACAGGAACCCTGTCTCATGTGCCAAGCTCCAGGTGTTAACTCTGACTTCCAGATTTTTCCATGGAAACTATTCAAAGGAGCGGAAAGAGAACTCTTCCAGCACATTAATGTCCTTGGCTAGGATCAGTGGCCTTAGGTAGCAGCTTGGAGCAGGAATCTACACCTTCCTGTTGACCTCCTTGGTCTAAATTAACAGTGGTGAATGCACCCAAATACTCTCTGGTCCTGCACTCTGCTGCCAAACCTCTAAATAAAACTTCACCTCTGGGACTAAACACACTCTGCTCCACTCCTTGCAGTGGGACACTGCTTTACAGCCTGTGGTCTATGGGCCACATGGGATCTGATGGATGACTGCCACCACATGGGCAGGTCATGATGAATAGGAGCTGTCTGGCATGGGCTATACAGAAGCCCACGTAGAAGAACCTTTTGAAGCAATCTATGTTCCATTGGAAAGCTCAGGGATCAGCAAAATGGAAAAGACTGAAGCACGCTGCAGAATTTTTATCCAGAAAAGAGACAAAGGGCTTAAAAACTCAAAAATGCACAGAACAGTACCAGTGAGGACACTGCACGGTGCCCGGCCAGGCGATGGCTCTAACCAGGGTATGGAAAAGTGTGAGTGGATCACAAGACCCAACCTCAGTTGTGCAAAGACTCTGCTGAGTAGCAGCTTAACACAGACTCCTCAAATCCCAGACTGGTCTGGGGTGGGAGGGACCTTAAAGATCATTGAAGATCATCAACCCCCTGTCATAGGCAGGGACACCTCCCACCACCAGGGGAAGAGAGTTCAACAGCATAGAATCATGGAATCCCAGTCTGGTTTGGGTGGGAAGGGACCTCAAAGCCCACCCAGTGCCACCCCCTGCCAGGGGCAGGGACACCTCCCACCACACCAGGGTGCTCCAAGACCCAGCCAACCTGGCCTTCAACACCTCCAGCACCCACAACTTCCCTGGGCAACCTCTGCCAGGCTCTCACCACCTTCATCTCCTCCTCACATCCCATCTCCATCTCCCCTCTGGCACTTGGAACCCGTTCCCCTCGTCCCATCACTGCCTGCCCTTGGCACCAGTCCCTCTCCAGCTTTCCTGGAGCCCCTTCAGGCACTGGAAGGTGCTCCAAGGTCTCCCCGGTGCCTTCTCTTCTCCAGGCTGAACACCCCCAACTCTCTCAGCCTGGCCCCAGAGCAGAGCTGCTCCAGCCCTGATCACCTTCATCCTTGCACATCTTCCTGTACTTCATAAAAACACTACACAGAATTATTGACCTACACTACCCAAGTTACTCCAGACAGGGATTAACACACCATGGTAGCATGGAAATACTTTTGCAGAGGCTTCTTTTTGAACCATGCTTCCAGATGTTTGCTGTCACCCGTGTGTACAAGTGACACTGGCTCTTGGAGTGTCAGTCTTCCAAATTATAACAATGCCTACAGCAGGTTGCAGCTTCCCTTTCCTTTCTTTAAAGCCATCATCTGGAGACCTCAATAGCTTACAACTGGTCTTTCAGGACAAGAGCTCACAACCAGAAGAGTCTTCCTTAATGACAACTTACAACTCAAGCAGAGCAGGAAATTACCTATTCCTGGTGAAGATTTTAATGCTCCATTTTTCTTATTTAGCCTTTTTTTAACCTGCTGAGAACCCAAGGGCAACACAGACCTCCATGAAAATGTCTGGATTGTCTAAAGCAAAAACCAAACCACTTTTGTTTCCTGAGTATTCCTAAAAGCACTGTGCCAAAACCAGAACAAGCATAAGAGACACACAAGTGTCTTAGTGGATTTTTTAGCTTTTTTCCTCCCTCTTTTCCAAAGGAAAGTCAAAAATGAGTTCCACTGTGAGGCTCTGCCTTTCCTTGGGAGCAGTGGAAGATTCACCCCAGCTAAGGCCACTCAGCAGCTGCTAAACACAGATTTTGTCGTTTTAGGAATGGCAGAAATTCCCAATCCCATTCAGAAGTTACTGAAATGATCCTGATCTGCTGGGAAAGTTAAAGATTTCCCTGTCACAGCAGGTGGCCAAAGCTCGAGTTACCATCCATGACCAGAGAACAACCTGATATGGTTAAAAAAATGGCATGGAATGTTTAATTGGGAACTCCTAAAGAGGAGCTGCCTTCTCCCTGCCACACACATCTGGGGATTTGCAATTACTGTATTTCAGGTGAGGTGCACTCCTTACCCTAGAGAGCCCAGGAGCTAGCAGAGGATTGCTACAGACATCAATATGAGCTGAAGATAACAGCCATGGCAAGTTTAAGGTATTATTGTCTGTACTTCCCCTCTGCTATCAATGGGAGAGGAAAAAAACCTGTAGCCTGAAGACCTCTCCACTTGCATTTACAAAGGATCCCATTTCTCCAAAAGCAGAACTAAAGGGATTAGGATGCTGCACAAAAGCTCACTGTTACCACGCTGCACTTAGCATGCACATGGAGATGATGGCTCTCGAGGAGAACACGCTGGCTGATTTGTTTAGATCAGTAACAGCAACCCATGGAGTTTATTTGATGCCTTGAGAAAGAAGAGATGTTATTTTTTACCTGTCAATGTTATTTCTCCAATAAAAAGCAGCTCTGTTCAGCGCTTAATTGCCTTTTGCTTGTATCAGAGCTGACAAGACAACCAAGGAAACAGCAAGATGATTATTTTGGGGGTTTTTTTGAAGCTGTCAGCTGAGGTATTCAAGTGCCTCTGAAGTAACTCAGTGGTGATTGCCAGAGTAATTAATGGGAATGTTTACAAGCTGTGAAGGAAACAAGCATCTGGCTGGGAGGAAAGGTTAGGGAAGAAAAGCACCACAGTCTGACAAGGTGCAATCCAGAGAAAACCAACTCCCAGGGCAAATCAACAACTGCCTCCAGAACAAGGCTGCTAGAGACTACGAGGAAAAGTGTTCAGGACAGTACCAGCAAAGACACAAAGGATGGATCTTTATGGACTGAGCCCATTTTATCAGACAAACATTGTTTACAGACTAGTGGTGGAGGAAGTGTGCTCTAGGATGACCTTGTGTGGGCAGGGAGGTTGGACCAAATGACCCTTCCACCCTTACTGATTCTGTGAAGAGGAGAACTTAAGGAATGGTTTAATGGGATTTTCATTGCAATCATACCCAGAACCCAGAAATCACTGCACAGCTGAGGCTGGAAGGGACCTCTGGAGATCTGCTCCAAGCAGGGTCAGCCAGAGCAGGCAGCTTAGGTCACTGTCTAGTCAGGTTCTGGATATCTCCAAGGATGGAGACCCTGCAATCTGGGCAACCTGATGGAGTGTTTGACCCTTCTCACAGTAAGAAAATCTCTTCTTATGTTTAAACAGAATTTCCTGCATTCCCATTTGTGCCCATTGCCTCTCACCCTGCCACTGGGTACCACTGAGAAGACTGTAGCTGCATCTTCTTTACTGCTTCCCACCAGTTAGTTGCACACATTGATAAGGCTCCCTTCTGCTCTCAAGGCTGAGCAGTGCCACCTCTCTCAGCCTCAACCTCCTACACCCTGCAGTCCCTTCATCATCTTTGTGGCCCTTTGCTGGACTCGCTCCAGTCAATCCATATCTCCCTTGTACTGGAGAGCCCAGCACTGGACACAGTGTTCCAGATTTGGTCTCACCAGTGCTCAGCAGAGGGCAATAAACATCTCCCTCAACCTGCTAGCTATGCAGCCCAAGACACTTGGTCTTGCTTGCTTCAAGATGGCATTGCCAGCTGATGTTCTGCTTGGTGTCCACCAGGATCCACCAGGTCCTTTTCTGCCAAATTCATGGCAGAATCATCAAGGTTGGAACAGACCTTCAAGATCACCCAGTCCAACCACCAGTTGTTTTCCAGCCAGTCAGCTCCTGGTGTGCACTGGTGCATGGGGTTATTCCTTCCCAGGTGCTGGAATTTGCACTTCCCAGTGTTGAACTTCATGAGGCTCATGAGGAAAGAGACAGACAGAACTATTTGAGACCTCATGTTCTCATGAATCTGCTCTGGGAGAATCATCTCATACACGACAGAATATCCAACTTACAGCCTTGCAAATCTGTTCTGAAGAAAGAGTTCAGCATCTCTGGCAAAGCATCTGCAGTAAAAACCCAAACCTGTGTAACACGAGAGTGAAGTTTGCTTTCAGCAGGGAGGTTCCTTAGCAGGGGCTGTCCTCTTCTCCAAGATCTGCCTCTGAATCTGAAGGATTCGCCTTCACAGCTTCCACTGGGAAAGGTGGAAAGGTCTCACAGTTCTCACAAGTTCCAGTATCAGATCACAACTGGGGTTCATCAGCTAGAGAGACCTCCAGTGACACCCTGAGCCCCAGCAGCTGGGTGGGGATCAGAGTTCTCTCCCTGTTGTCACTGCTGATTTCAGTTGACACTGGATGCAAGAACCTGTCACTGAGACATGGCACAGGTGCCAGCTGCAGCTTCACATTTCAAACCTGACTGTACCAAATCAATGTCTGAAACCTAAACCCCTTCAACAACTGTGGAGCACTGTGAAACAACCCCAGTATTTTGTCTGGGAAGGGCTCCGATTTCAGCTCCAAGATCGCCATCAGGAGGTGCCAGTTCCTACCCTACCCCACCCAGTGCCCAAGTTGCCCCCATGCCAGTCCTTGGACAGAGCAGTCCCACATCCAGCATGGAATGACCGGTCAGGATGAGAAGCAGAGGTGATGTTACTTGATGAAGACCAGAGAAACTCTGTGGTCAACTCTTTCCTCCAAATCAGGATTGGTTTGGGCTGGCTTGTAAGGCTGATAAAACCCTGGCTGGAGGCATTGGTACCACGTACCACCATGCCCAAACAAAAGGTGATCCTCCTACAATCATTTATTTAAACAAAAAATGTGGGGGTTTTTAATATATGCAGATACTAAAACACACACAACCCTTACAAAGTAAAATCCTGTTAATTCAGTCCCAATCCACAGCAGTAGCCATTGTCAGCACGAGGTTCACATCTCCCAGATTCTGCCTTTCAAACACTGAAAATGACCACTTAAGAGATATTCAATCCAGACCCATAGCATCAGGGAACTCTTCTGTATGTCCCATTCTATAAAAGCTTCTGCCTTGCTTCTTCCTTAGCAGGCACATCTGTAATCATAACCCTGTCTTCCCTCAACATTTCTTTTCCCACCACACATCCCAGTAACCCCAAGCTCATTCCTTCTACTGCCTCAGATTTGCTGTTTTCACCTCCCCATGGTCAGGATGGGAACACAAAGCCACCCTTAACTTCATTTACCATAGGAGCAGAATCCAGTCCTGCTAAGCCTGCTGGGTCTTGTGCTTCACCCCTGGGCATCAGCTGCAAGGATTTCTTATCAATGCTTTTAAGCAGAGGAACCCCTGCCTGACTCTGGAGCAGAAATATCATTTGCAAAAGTTTCTCAGGAAAAAAAAAATTGTAGTAACTTTGAGGGCAAGAACATTGGCATGGGTTATTGGTGGTAACGTAAGTCAGCAAGCAGCTTGGGAGGCAGCTGTAGGAGAGGCTGATAAGAATTAGAAGCATAATTTTCATGCCACAAACATTAGAAGTTATCCTATCAAGTTATCTGAATGCTAAACCTATGTGTAACAAGACTCCTCTGTGTAACACAGGATTAAATCTGGAGATGGGTTGGCAGAACAGATGAATGGGGACAATCTCCGGCTGCTTGAAGAAAGCACCAGAAAAAGGGTCACTTATGCAACTCCTCCCAGTGGAGATGGTGACATTGGGATCTGCACATTCTAGAGCAGCCACATCCACCAGGAGGGCAACAGAAGCTCTCAGATGATACAGGAATGCACGATCTACAGGGATGTGTTATTCTGGGTATCTAGTAATTTCCTCCAGGTACTTTCAAGTAGAAAAAAGATCAGACTGTGGATTAGCTCCAGATCTTTCCACCATTTCATTTCTGTCCAAACATGATGTTTAAACATGCTACCCCTGCCTAAGAAGCTCTGTGCAATTCTATCCTGACCTGTGTTTCATAGAAACACTTTTACTGCCCATTTCCTTACCATATTTATTCCACCACGAGTGCTTTTATTGAAGTTTATAAGGATAAGAGGATAGAGGAAGAAGAAGAAAGTAAAAAGTGGCTGCTGCCTTTATATTAGTGCAAACTGCTAGATAAGGACAGGAGAGACCCTGAAGTACTGTAGCTTACCTCCTATTTTAACTAGATCAACCTCCCTACCTCATTGGTTAAGTTTCCCCATAAGAGTTGTCTCCATGAAATTGCTCCCCCAAAAATTCTTTTCAAACCAAACTTTTCTGAACGAGAGACACAGGTGTCAGGAAATGCCTGCAGACACACAGAGCAGTTGGGGAATTCACCTTCTCTTCTGTTGCAATAAAGAAAAGGCTCATTGATTATCACAAGTCCAATCCCATTCACTGCAGATTAAGTTCACAACCAGGTGTGTTCTGCGAGAGGATCAAGAGAAGACAATGAAACAAATGCCAAGAAAGAGCCCATGAAATCACAGCTGTACTGAACCAGGTCAGAGGCACAAATGTCAGAAAGCAGAGAATGGAATATAAATCAGGAAAACTCTCAAGCTGTGCCTGGAAACAGCTGGGCAAAACCAAGAGTCCAGAGTTATCTACCTGGGTCCTAAAGGGAAGAAGTCTACACACCTTGAGATGGCTATAAATGCATGAAGCAGAAGAGGAGGTAACAACTAGAGGGCAGGGGTTTTGAAGGATAACAACATGATTTTATTCTGTGGGGAAGGAAATAGAAGATGAAGCTCAGTTTATGGGTGAAGAAAAAAAGTGTGGGTTTTTTCCTAGAATTGACATAGCAAACACACATATACTGTACAATAAATTAAACATCACCTTTTTGGCCACTAAACCCAACAAATAGTTTAAATACACTCACACAATCTTCTGCAGGGAACCTTTTTGCTTCCCTGAACTCCATCACATCCTCTCAGCCAGATGATTCTGTCATTACTTCCTCATTCTTCACTTTTCCATCCCTTATTGCTCCTTAAATACTTTCCGTGGGCAGTAAACCCAGGAAACTTTAGCTAAGAGAAGGTCTGGAAGTGAGAGGAGCTCAGCATTTGCTCCCATAGTGAACACTGAAGTGACTCGTGCCCAAATGCTACTCAAGACATTCGAATGGGTATCGAGAGCTTTGGGAGTCCACATTAAAGTCCACGTTAAAGCACAGTTCAGGTCATGTTTTTTAAAAGTTCCAGAATAAGCACGAATTTAGAGAATATCATTTTTCTGCTGCTTGTTTTTTCATCTTCCACCTCTAGTGATGCTAGGACTCTAAAACCAATCTTGCTTTGCATTATTGCTAATTCTATAAAGATTCACTCTTCAGCCCAGACGTGTTTTCACCCCAACAGAAGTCTGCCCTGAAAGGCTCTGGGACTAGGACTGTCAGAGTGGGAATGATGAAGGCTTTAAGTGCTTCATTACGTGAGCAAGGACAGGATATTTACATCTGTTGAACAGAAACCCTGCTCTGACCAGATGTTTTGAACAAGAAAACATTCCATTTACCATTTTCAACATGGGCAAGTCTGTGCATGAGAGGCAGCCACACAAGGCACTGAGGAGGTGGGTCAGCCATCAACGTGTCTAAAAACATGTTTAGCGTGATCTTTTTCTGCAAAGAGAAAAGAAATACAACTTCATTATAAGAAAAATTTCAATTTTATATACCAAAACTTATATACCAGCCTTGAAAACCTCTCTATAACAACTTCTGTCCACCAGGAATATTTCATATCCTATAGAGAGATAAAAATCACAACTACTTTGCTCAGGGAGTTTCAATCTATCAAACAGGAACACCACAAAGAAGGTATTAATGTAGACATAATCATACAAAAATAAATTATACACAGGAAAACTCCATGATATGGAGGACTGGTCAGTCAGGGTTGGTTCCCACGTTGCAGTTCAGGGTTCTTATTTTGAAGAAGGAGACAACAAATGTGAGCAGAGGTTATTTAACAAGTCATAGAACAAGGCTTCAAACACACAAGACTGAAAAAAGCAGACACACACAAAAAGGAGCAATTACAACTCATTTCCATATATGATCCATACAGTAAATGACATTTTCAAAGGGCAAAACAAGGAAAAAAAGAGGCAAGAGGAGAACTAAGCTAAGATTTAAGAATAACTGCCAATAAAAAAGAAATTGAAATGAAATCATTAGGAAGTCAGGCACGTTAGGAGTCACATTTTCTAAGGTTCCAAATCCAAGTGAGCAAGAGAAAGAAAATCTCTGCTACAAATACAAACAGATGGAGATAACTGGTAAGAAAAACAGCTAAGACTATTATGGCTACAAAGAAAGGATATGTTGGCTTTTGCACACAACAAGCTAGATGCACAAGAACTTCTCACAGGCAGGAGACCAGCTGCTCAGATGGCACTTTCTTCTCACCTTAGCATATGGCAGCCTTACCTCCAAACTCATCCACAACAGGAGCTAAAGGAAAAGCCAGTCTGGTTTTCTAGGAGCTGTGAAATCAGTTGTAGCTTTGGATTGTTGATTTTTTATTTGATCACACCAAAAATTAATGTGGTTTTTGTTTGGGGTGGTTTTGGGTTGCTGTGGGTTGTTTGGGTTTGTTTGGTTTGGTTTTTTTTTTTAATTGGAGAGAATGTTCATGTTTAAAGCATCAATAGTTTTGTGATTAGCAGCAAATCTATACATGTAATACCTCTGTGAGTAACCATCCTGAGGAGATAAAATTAAATTAGTGGTGATGTAGGCAGGTGGTTGAACTGGGTGATCTTGAAGGTCTCTCTTTCAGCCTCCATGATTCTAAATTATAATTATCTATCTCAGTTACCATTAAGGAAAACTCTAAGACATACATAATCTTACTTCTTCCAACTTCTATAAAGTGTCCTTGTTCCAGTCTCTCTGCTTAGTGAATGCAAAGCTTTACCTGAACAGTTCACTGCATCAAAGAGCCCCCAAAGAGCCCCTTTGCCAGACACAACATTAGCTGCACTGCCTGGACGAGGCTGAGTGCCTGGATCCTGCGTGGTATTCCCAGCATCCCCCTAAGCCAAGTCACCCTTTGGGCTATCAGTAACAACACAGTCACAGCCTGCCCTGCCCTCTCCTTGGGGGGCAAGAAATCCATGGTGCACATCTCAGCAAGTTCATGAAGTGCTCTAAGCACGCTGAACCAAACCTGCTGATGGAAGGAGAGCCCCAGTTTTTAACTGGGAATTAACTGGTGGTGACACCTGGGACCAGAAAGGGCTGCTGGTGTGCCCAGGAACCACGATGCTACTGACATCCAAGGGCAGCAATGTCTGTAACTGATGTGCAGACTGTATGTTTCAGATCTTAACAGAGCTTACAGGTGTTGTACAACTGTAGAAATGTGTCTCCAAGGTTCCCAACCTGGGCTTGGCTCTTATCTCTCATCCTGTTTCATGTACAGGAATGTGAAGGTTACTCCACACCATAAATACTGCTCACAGCCAGCCAAGTTCTTCTGAGACAAGACTCTGGACTCATTAGACATCACATCTATTTTTAAAGAGTGTAAAAATGAGGACCCTGGGAATGACCACTCAGCCTCACCTCCATGCTCATAAAGATCCTGGGTCAGATCCTCCTGGAAAACACGTCAAAAATGAAGGAAGGAGGTGACCAGAGACAGCCAGCATGGCTTCATGAAGCACAAACTCAGGCCTGACTGATCCAGTGGTTTTCTATGATGTGGCTGCATCAGTAGACAAGAGAAGGGCTACAGATGGGCTTCTGTAAGGCCTTTGCTATGGTCCATCACAACATTCTGGCCAGTAAATTGGAGAGACACAGGTTTGATGGATGGACTGTTAGATGGATAAGGAACTGGCTGGATGGCCACATCCAAAGAGTTCCAGTCTGTGGCTCAGTGTCTAAGTGGAAACCAGTAACAAGTGGTATCCCCCAAAGGTCTGTACTGGGAGCAATTCTATTTAATGTCTTCATCAACAACATAGACAATGGGATTGAGTGACACTGTGTAAGTTTGCAGATGACACCAAGCTGTATGGTGCAGCTGATTTGCTGGAGGGAAGGGAGGAGATCCAGAGGGAAGGGATGAGATCCAGAGGGGCCTGGACAGGCCTGAGGAGTGGGGGACAGTGTGAACTGGGCGATGGTTTTAAGCTAAAAGAGGGTAGGGTTAGACTGGACATGAGGAAGAAATGTTTTTTATGATGAGGGTGGTGAGAGCCTGGCCCAGGGTGCCCAGAGAAGCTGTGGCTGCCCCTGCCTGGCAGTGTTGAAGGCCAGGTTGGATGGGGCTTGGAGCAACCTGGTGTGGTGGGAGGTGTCCCTGCCCATGGCAGGGGGCTGAACTGGATAATCTTTAAAGGTCCCTTCCAATCCAAAAAAATTCTGACTAGACAGCAGCAGTAGAACCCAAACCCAACAGGAGAGCTTTCTGCTATCAACAAGGATGCTCCTCAGAAAACCCCTGGTTCTCTTTAAGCAGTGAGAACCTGGTGTATGGAGCGGTGCAACCTGCACGTAGCTCACAAGAGGGCAGCAGGGACACAGCCTTTGGGTTTTATCACCGGTACAGGTAGGGTTTGACCACAAAGAGTCACAGCTCTATCAGCACCACCTATTGTCTGCCTGGGCATGGGCAGTCTGGGTGATGGCTGAGGTGACAGAGAAGCAAACAGTAGTCTCCTCCTCCTTGAAATTATGAAGGTGTCATAGAAGGAGCCTGGATGAAGTCCTTTCTTGTAGCTGGTCTAACTTCTCCTACTGGGTTCAGAGCCTAACCACAGAACAAGGACAAAAACATTGCTCAGGCACCATCTGTGATGCAAAACCAACCAAATCATCTGCCAGCAGGCTACAGACTCCAAGAACAAACTGAAAATCAGGAGATGTGAAGGCACAACCACTTGGGAGGGTCAAATGCTCCCCAAGAGAACAAACATTTCTGCACAGATACTTTCTGTAGTCACCCAGTTACTGTCCATCCTCTTGTAATTCACCAAGTGCTCTTAGCACACCTGCTTGTCCCAACAGCTCTGCAGCTCAGCTGTCCCTGGGGGTGGCTGCACTGGCAGGCTGTACCAATGCTGTTCTTTCATTTAGAAGCACACCACAGGCTCACTTCAACAGCAAAAACTCAGCCAGGTTTATCACCACACTGCCAACATGCTCCTTCCAACAAGATGTCAATGCATCCATTTCCCCACAACACACTGGCACAAAAGCACACCCCCTGAGCCAACACAAGGATGTGATTTTTAACTCTAAAATGATCAAAACAAGTTATATTGATGCAAGCAGCTGCATATTAGATCCCAAACTGTCCTGCATCTTGTGCTTCAGCTCTATCAGAGTACACTTCGAATCATAGAATCATTATGGTTGGAAGGGACCTCCAGGCTCATCAAGTCCAACCTTTATCCCATCATATTCCTGACCATCAGACCATGGCCTCAAGTGCCTCATCAACCCGTTTGTTGAACACCCCCAGGGATGGTGACTCCACCACCTCCCTGGGCAGCCCATTCCAGTGCCCAACCACCCTCCCAGTAAAGAACTTCTTCCTAATATCCAACCTAAACTTCCCCTGATGGAACTTGAGGCCATTTCCTCTCGTCCTGTCATCAGCAACTGGGGAGAAGAGACCAATACCAGCCTCACTACAAGCTCCCTTTAGGGAGCTGTAGAGGGCAATAAGGTCTTACACCATCCTTCACACACAAGGCCATCCTGTCCTTAATAAACACATCCTCAATACTCACTTTAACCAGAGAGCACCTCCTGACCATCCTGCTGACACTGCTGAGCTCTGGCAGTCGGTTCTGCTGGCAGCCACACCACCCCTGAGGCATCAGCCAATGCTTCACCAAAGCTTTCATGTGACTTATTTTCAATGTATGCACAACTGTACCTGCTGGTATCACCCATGCTGCTGAGTCCCAACACAACATCATGCAGCCTGACTCTACTGAGGGCAAGATCCAGGCTCCCAAGTCTCTGAAGCAAAGTCCTCTGCTCAGTAGAAACGGGGCAATTCAACTGCTCTGTGAGATCTAACGTGGATGCACCTCTGCAATGGCAGGGCAGGCTGTGCCAGGAACACGGAAAGATTCCAAGGCAAGGAATGGCATGGTGATACAACAGCTCTGTGACAACGAGATGGGCCACAGCCAAGCGACCAGAAGTCCTAAGAGAAGGATGACATGGCATTTTACATCTGTGGGAGCCTGCATTTGACCCAGAATAATTATTGCTGGAAGCTCTGTGTACATCTGGAAGCCATCGCAAACAATGCAGCTCTTGCCAAAAGCATCCAAATACAGCACTTTGTGTGGGCAATGGGTCTGAATCATTCCATCTGTGACCCAAGGAATGAAACAGAGCTGTGGGGTGTACACAGAGGATGACATCTCCTCGCCTGTCTGCCCTTTCACTGCTCACACAGCAATAAATCATTGGCCTCTTGCACCTCAGAGAAGCACCTCCCAGCCCCAGGACCTCCGTGAAGAGCCAGAAACCATAGCTGGTCAGGAAGGATTTGTCTCTTGGTAGTTTAAGTGACACCAGGGAACGTTCCTGGCACTCACACTCAATCCTGTCTGCTTTCATGTCATTAAATGTGTGCTCACCTAAGTGATCCCAACGTCCAGATCAGGTGTTAGATCATCCAGGAACCATTTTTAATAAAGTTTCCTTGTAACCACCCTGCTTGAGGGAATAAAGGAGTTTCACAGCACGGTGTGGTTGCACTACCCCAGTTGGCCTGAGGAGCTCAGAAGAGCTCCAGGCACTGTTTGTCACCTACTACAGGTGTAGCTCACATGTCTGTCACGTCAATGCCAATGTCTGAAAGCCCACAGCTCTACCAGTGCCATCTGGAGAGAAGCTCAGCAAGAGGAGAGTATCAGAGGAGCACCTCTGGGGACTTCATTTTCAAATCTGGGAGGCGTAAAAAAAATGAAGTTAAATCTAAACCAGATCATCCATCTACTTCCCCAAACTGTTCTTCTCCATGTTTTCAAATAAATGAAAGAGCTGTCTAGGGGTAGAGTGTGTATCTGGATTAATTAAAAACCTGTTACCACTCTCTACAAACCTGGCTTTCCACCAGGGATTGTGTTTTGCTGAGTAAGATTGGAGCAAAGGGGTTTCTAAAAGCCTTTAGATACCTTCTTGGTCATGGGAGCCCAAGCACTGAGACATGCTGCAGGCAAACCACGTGCAAATCGGAGTCATACAATCATTTGGGTTGGAAAAGACCTCTCAGATCACCCAGTCCAACCATTCACACAGCACTGCCAAAGCCACCACTGCCCCATGGCCCTCAGCACCACATCTCCATGGCTTTGAGAGCCCTCCAGGCATGGGGACTCCACCCCTGCCCTGGGCAGCCTGGGCCAGGCCCTGACAGCCCTTTGGGGCAGGAATTGTTCCTCACATCCAACCTAAACCTCCCCTGGGCACCTTGAGGCCGTTCCCTCTTGTCCCATCGCTTGTTCCTTGATCCTTGACCACCTTCTCTACCCTCAGGCAGATCCAGTGCTCTGTCACTCTCACAGCAAATAAGTTCCTCCTGAGATTCACATGGAACCTCCTGTGCTCCAGTTTGCATCCACTGCCCCTTGTCCTATCATTGGTCGTCACTGTAAAAAGCTTGGCTCCATCATCCTGCCCCTCACCCTTTACAGATTTGTAACCATGGATGAGGTCACCCCTCAGTCTCCTTTTCTCCAGGCTAAAGAGCCCCAGCTCCCTCAGCCTCTCCTCACAAGGGAGATGTTCCACTCCCTTCATCATCTCTGTGGCTCTGCGCTGGACTCTCTCAAGCAGTTCCCTGTCCTTCTTGAACTGAGGGGCCCAGAACTGGACACAATACTCCAGATGTGGCCTCACCAAGGCAGAATAGAGGGGCAGGAGAACCTCTCTCGACCTACTGACCACCCCCTTTCTAATGCACCCCAGGATGCCATTGGCCTTCTTGGCCACAAGGGCACATTGCTGGCTCATGGTCCCCATCCCCTCTGCAGGTCATGGAGAGGGCACGGAGAGCTCATGATCCCACGCCTGCCCTTCCAGCTCCGACAGGAGACCGAGGTTTCACACCCAACTGCAAAACCTGATCTGCTAGGCTCAGCTTCCCCACGCTCAAAGGGCCAGTACAGAAACAGGAAAAAACCATTAATTACACCATTAGTAAACCAAAACTCTGGTCCTCAGTAACTCAGAGGAGCTGGAGCCCTCATTGTTTCCTAAATCAAAGGCTGTCCCCTCCTGTGTTGTGTTTCAAATGCACTAATTGCTAATTAACTTAAATTCAGCAAAAGTTACCATAAATTCTAAATCTAAATACTTCACAAATATTTCTGCCAGAACATAACCATGACCAGCCTTGAAACATTTAATTTTATGCCCAGGATGACCTAGGTTCATGTTTACGGTTGATTTAAGGATTATTGATACTGTTTACATTATCTCAAATCAGAAACAAGTCCTTGGAGCCGTTAAATTGCAGCTAAAACATATAAAGAAATCATGTAAACAATGCATAAAGAAAACAAAAAGCTCTTTTAAGATCATTACTGCAACACCTTACTGCAAACATTACATGGAATGGAAATATTTTAGAAAAAGCTATACAAATAAGTGAATTTGATTAAGAAACATAAGTGTATTTATGTGGTACAGAGCAAACCAAGTAGCAAGGAGTTTGTTGAAACCAATACTCTTAACACACTGAGAAAGCTTAAAAAAAATCAAGGGAAAAGAGTAAAAATGCTGTGTTTTGTGTTGCAGAAAAGAAACAGGTGATCCTCACTGTTTGCCTGGTGGGGACCACAAGTGTCCCTTCCGGGACCTAAAGTTGTGCCAACTCCTCTTGTTGCCTAGGACCTAGATGTATTTTTTAGAACCATTCAGACTTTTTGGAAACCACTCAGGATCTATAGTGTATATCACCACCCCCCCTCCCTCCAAACCCCAGACCAACTACACCAAAGAGCTGATGGACACGAGAGGCCAGCGCTGTGTTAAGGAGCAGCACAACCCCCTGGGTTGGTGACACTTACTTGTTGTGGGAAGCAGGTCCGTAGGGAATGCTCGGTGTACCCAAAGGAAGGCCCCTCAAACACAGCTGTTGGGAGTTTTAGGACTTCTTTCAAAAACTGATCAAACTTTGTAAATATCATTAGTCCATTGGAATCTGATATTTGAGAGAAAATATCTGCAAGAAGATACAATAAAACCCTATGGTAAACACATGCTTACTGCAGAAAAAATGTTTCAACTCATTTAAAACTCAAGAAATTTCTGCTTTTTTTTGTTTTATTATGAACATAATTTCTTATCACTTGCTAATAAGATCAAATATATAAATGAACATACTCAAACATGCTATGATAGAAATCCTCCTGTTTCCCCCATCCCATCTCACCCAGGTCTGAGAAAAGACTCTGCCAGAGCATCAACAGCAAGAAAGCAGAAAGCTAGGAGGCATTGTAAAAGTTACATCAAGTTTACACCTTCAAAGTAACGCCGCAGAAAATCCTTTGGGAAGTCTCCTAGAATTCAAAAAAGGGGTGAGAATCAGAAAGTCAAAGCTGGCAAAACTCCTGGTAATTCTGGTGCACATCAACTGTTGAGTTGCAGTAACACAGCGTTAGGAGAGAGCATCCGACGTGGAGCAGCCAGAAACAGGGGGGCAGTGACCCATCTCCCCAATAAAACACCTGAGCTGTGCAGCTGGGTGGATGGGGAGGAAGAAATCTGATTTAATTTTATAGATCTGATTTTATATCAGAGATGCTGTGTATCCTGAAGAGCTGGAACAGGAGCTGTCATCCCTACGCAAGAAAAACCATTTGTGATGAGACAAGGTCTGCTTTTTAATTAGCTCTGTGGGGCTAAATATATCCCAAAAGGATATATTTATATCCAAAAGAGGATTGAGCAAGGTGTTCAGCAATCTTGTGTATATGTGGCAGAGGAAAGGTAGAGAAGGTCCCAGGGAGGAGGGCAGTGTTGCAGGACTCTCAGTCCCACGCCATGATCCCAGCTATGGGCATGTGGATGCAAGGATGGAGCCTCCTGCTCCAGAGTCCCTCCACCCCCTTCCCTCAACTCCTCCAGCCATTCCATGTGACCAACCCAGAGCTCTCAGCTCTCACATCTCAGGAAAGGTAAAAAATACAGGAGAAGATGTGTAGATAGCATGATAAGAAAGTGATGCCATATGAAACCTTGGGAGAGCTGCGTACAGCCAAGGCAGAACTGTCCTGGGATCAAAAACCTCTTTGGAAAACACAAACCTCTCCAACAGCAACACTGGGTCTCTGATTAAGATTACTCTGTAAAGGAAGATTTCTCTAATAAGAGCACTGATATTGGCAAGACCTAAAGTTTTCCAAGATATGACAGATAATGGAATTCTCCACTGAACAGCCCCTGAATCATCTGTGAGGTTATTTAAAGACACCACCAGTGATTAAACATCAAAAAGGACACGTTGACAGAAAATCAGCTTAATTTGAGTGATCAGAACTAGGTCCATAAAAAGAGACTACTGCAGAAAGTCCTATTTCTAGTAAACTAGAGAAATTATTCCAATCTCTTGAATGAATGAGCTCACAAAGCAGTCTACAATATCTAAACTAAGGGTGATAAAGCTACCTGGAATTTGTATTACTGCCTAAATGGATGAGCTCAAAGTGAAGGTCTGAAGCCCTTGTTCAATAATCTGAATAACAGGGGGGTAAAAAGAAAGAAATGTTAAAAAAAAAAACAAAAAAAAAAGATAAATGGGGGTCAGAATGCTGTATTCTAGAAAATTAAGTCAAGCAGAAAATTTAAATTTAACCTGAAAATGTGGGAGAAAAGTCAGGATCAAAATGTCAAAATGCACACAAATGAAAACTGTGGGAACAACCAAAACGAGTTAGAGAGCCAACCTTCCAGAATCTGAATCCAATCTAGACCAGATTTACTCCAGAAGTGGCACAAAAACTGCAGGTGTAGCAATAACTCTGTCCAGGTGGGATGGGTAGAACATGACCAGAACACAACAGTACTTGTATTCAAACAAGGACAGGAATCTGCTGGGTAAATACAGTCTATTAATCTGAACCATAGGCAAGAGCTAAACAATTCTAAGGAGAAAGTTAATTAAAGCTATGGAAATAAACTGAAAATGAGATAAAATAGAACAGACTGTATCAAGGGTAAATATAAAAACCCCACTAACCTATATCTTGCAGTCATAAAAAAGTGTTTTTACAGTTAAAGTTGAACTCATTTAGGTGGGAAACTTTCACATGGGAAATTCCCGGTGGAATTGGAAAAGATAAAGATAAGTAGGGCATAAGTGTGGAGTCACCTGTCCTGTTAAAGGGCAGCAAACGACTCTCAAAGAGAAAACCTCCAGCTAAACAGCAGCCAGCAGTGCAACTCCTCAAGAGCTGACCTCCAGGTCCCAGCAGGCATGCACTAATAGTTTCCTGATGACAAGGAATTATACCTTAATATAAAATTCCAGTTCAATGCACTACGCTATAAACATGTTTTTGTTTAAAAAACAGAGAATGAAGAATTTAGAACCACAGAAAATGCTGCTCAAAGGTACCAAACTACTCTGAAGATACCAACGTAAACTGGTTCTTGAGTAACTCACAATTCCCTTTTCTCCAGTGCTTGTAGTAGAGTTTTACATTAAGAACAGAGCTCACGATCTCACCTTCAACCTGCCCAAGCGCTCCCTCCAGAGCCTCTCTTCATTTGCTTCTGCCAAAACTGACCTCTCCACGTGCTCCATCCAGGCATTCAGCTGGTGCTTTGTCTGGTTTCAGCTGAAGGCTCTACCACATCTCCAATTAAGTTAAAAACAAAGCAACAAAACCATGACCCCCCCATGTTCCACAGTCTTTAGAATCATTCTGGTTGGAAGGGACCTCCAGGCTCATCAAGTCCAACCTTTATCCCATCATATTCCTAACCATCAGACCATCAGACCATGGCTTCAAGTGCCTCATCAACCCGTTTGTTGAACACCCCCAGGGATGGTGACTCCACCACCTCCCTGGGCAGCCCATTCCAGTGCCCAACCACCCTCCCAGTAAAGAACTTCTTCCTAATCTCCAACCTAAACTTCCCCTGATGGAACTTGAGGCCATTTCCTCTCGTCCTGTCATCAGCAATTGGGGAGAAGAGACCAACACCAGCCTCACTACAACCTCCTTTTAGGTAGTTGTAGACTACCTTGAGACCAACACCAGCCTCACTACAACCTCCTTTTAGGTAGTTGTAGACTACCTTGAGAGTTGTAGATTACCTTGAGCGTACCCTGTGTTTCACAATTCCTACAGAGTTGTCAATTTTTATCATACAAATTCATAAGATATTTGTCAAATACTAAGTTTAATATCAGTAAAAGCCAAGAAAAGAACGTTAACAGATTAATTAGGTTGACTGTGCTTCTGGATTGGTGCCAGCATGGGTTTTTCAGCATCACTCTGAGGTATGTATGAAGGTCAAGAGGCCAATCCAAGGACATATGAGTCAGTCAGCCCCACTTTGGTTCCTGGAAAAATCATGGAGCAAATCTTGGCACACGTTCCTGGGCACACGAAAGACAAGGTGACCAGGATCCACCAGTATGTATCTTCTGAGGCTAAGTCACACCTGACCAGCTCGATAGTCTTCTGTGTAAGATGACTGAACTTGGAGGTATCGCTCACCTCAAGCCAGGCTTCTTCCCCACAACATTCCAGTATTCAACCTGGGATGTCACAGTCTGCCTGGGTGAACAACCAGATGGGTGAATAGCTGGTTGGATGATCAGGCTTGGAGAGGAGTGGATAATGGGGCAAATTCTACTTGAAGGCTACTGCTGGAATCTGCCCTGGGACACGTCCTCTTCAACATGTCCATCAATGGCCTGGGCGAGGTGCCAGCATGCACTCTTGTCAAGTTTGCAGATGATGCCAAACTGGGAGGACCAGGTGATACCCTTGAGGGCGAGGGCTGGCATCCAGCAGGACCCAGACCAGCTGAAGGAATGGCCTGGCAGGGACCATATGAAATTCTAACAACTCTAACCCTCTACAGCTACCTAAAGGGAGGTTGTAGTGGGGCTGGGGTTGGTCTCTTCTCCCCAATTGCTGATGACAGGACGAGAGGAAATGGCCTCAAGTTCCATCAGGGGAAGTTTAGGTTGGAGATTAGGAAGAAGTTCTTTCCTGGGAGGGTGGTTGGGCACTGGAATGGGCTGCCCAGGGAGGTGGTGGAGTCACCGTCCCTGGGGGTGTTCAACAAACGGGTTGATGAGGCACTTGAGGCCACGGTCTGATGGTCTGATGGTCAGGAATATGATGGGATAAAGGTTGGACTTGATGACCCTGGAGGTCCCTTCCAACCAGAATGATTCTATGATTCTATAAATGCAAAGAGCTGCCTGTGGGAAGGAAGAGACTCCGGCAGCCATCCAGGCTGGGGACTGCCTGGCTGGGGAGCAGCTCTGCTGGAAAAGCCCTTGTGAGTTTTGAGGTCATGAGCTGAACATGAGCCAGCAGCAAAGGTGGCCAACAACACCCTGGGCTGCATGAACAGGAGCCCAGCAAGGAGAGGGAAGTGATGATCCTCCTCTGCTCAGCACTCGTTAGACCTCTTCTAGGTTCTGTGCCTGGTTATGAGATCCCCCAGAATCAGAGCTGCTGAGAATCACAGAATAATGAAAGACAAACTGAAGTGAGCTCCGTAGAGGGCTACGAGGATGCTCAGCATGCTGGAGCTCTTACCCTGTGAGGACAGGCTGAGAAACAGCAGTTGTTCAGCCTGAAGAAGGTAAGACACTGAGAAGACCTAATAATGCCACCCAAGCACCTACAAGGAGATTATGAAGATGCTTTCTGGGGAAAATCTAGTGATTAGAGCTTGAGAGCTAGATATCAGAGAGACCACACGTCTGGGACAGATATTGGAGACACAAGAGGATCTAAGAGGCTTCAAGGACCAGCTACTAGACAGATGAGCCTCTAAGGCCAGTCACTAGAGGCATCCATACTGCACAGGCACGTGCATACGTGTGTATCTTTATGCCATGAGCAGGCTCAGGGGGAACAGAACCAGGTCAGTGATGCTGTTCATGTTCACACAGGTATTTTCTGTGTTGATCCCTGTAGCTGTGTGCATGTGTTCCTACTGGGAACGCATGCCTGTTCTCACCTCTGGTGGCCTGGGGATGTGGTACTGCAGCAGCCTCACCTCCATCAGATCAGATGTCATGGACCCTAACGTTTGTTATAAGCAAATGAGATGTAGGAAAGCCTCCACAGCATCTTGTGCTGAGCTTGTCCAGTTGGAATGATGTGGTACCACCGCAAACTGGGTGATGTGGGTTAGTGGGGATGGAGGTAGGTGGTTGGACTGGATGGTCTTGAAGGTCTCTTCCAACCTCAATGATTCTATGAAGCCACATATTATTATTATTACTAGTACTACTACTACTACTTGGGTCCACTGATTAGGAACAAAAGAAATAACTCCCCTGTCACTCCCACTCCTTCAAAAAAACCAAATACCCTCTCCCCAAAATCAAACCCCCACAACCAGGCCAGTCCATCCACAGCAGATTCAGGGCCATTATTATGCCAAACCTAGCATTTAGCATACATTATTGTATGAATTTTTAGGCTGAACTTCAGTAAGCACTGAAGATGTATCAGAGCCAGATGGTGAGAGGAAGAATGGAGCTGGTGAGGTGAGGGAGCCAAGGAACGTCACACGCAGGCAGAGAAGTCATCAGAGAAGTGGGACAGCCCTTACAACGAGCAGGATGGAGTCCTGATTAACTCAAAGTGCTGTTTGCAATTCACTTGCAGACATGACATGGAAGGAACACTAATTACTTGGCAGTGAATCTGCTCAGATGCCAAAAGGAAGTCATCCAGATCCACAAAACCTGACATTTTTATACAGCATCACTGGGGCTTAAAGAGCTACGACCACAATCACCATGTCCACAGCAGCAGGCTGCCTTTACAACCCCTACCTTGCACTCCACACACAGGATCTCCTTTGCAAGGATATCGTGGCACAGGAAATCCGTGAGGCAGCAAAGTGGCACCATTGGCCAAGTCCCATTTCATCTGTGCTGTCAGACACCGCAGGGACTGAGAAACACTCCATTTGCTCACATTTACTGAATTACCAAAAAAATAAGCCTGTACATATGTGAGTACAGAGATCAAGTTGTTACCATTCCTATAAATTATGATGAGAAAAAAATATTTATAACTTCCAGGATTTCCAGAAAGCTTTGTGCTCCAGCTGAGCCGGAGCCCAGAGCCTGCCTGGGAAAGGGAGTGGGGGAGAGGGATCTGGGGAACACAAATTGGAAACAGAAGTTGCTCAGTGATGAAAGGGCAGTAATCAGGGAGCCAGGTGGGAAAGACAGGAAAAAAACAAGACAGCATATTCATAACAATCAGAACAACTAAAGACTACGAGAAGAGCTGAGGCAGATGAGAGCTAAAGTCTGTTCATCCCAGCAGCAGATGGCTCCAGCAAGCACGTTCCCCAGAATATCCCTCCACTCACTGAGACTTCTTTGCAGTCAGCAACCTTTGATGAATTTGGCTTCAGTGACATTGGTTCAAGGAGTAATTGAGTGGTGCAAATGTTTGATACCAACAACCTCCTTTGGTAAAGTTTAAAGAAGTATTTTTCCTGTTCACCACCAACACGTTGCTCGTGGTTTCACAGAACACCATCCCTTCACCATTTTTTTCCACGCTGGAGAATCCTGCTCTATCTAGTTGTTTTCTACAGAAAGCTTTCTCTACCTTTGATGATCTTTGCTCTTCTTCTGAGAAAAGATGTCTCAGAACTGGAAGGGGCAGAGGAACAGCTGGGGGTACCAGAGCAGCATCACTCAAAGCACAGACACCTTGAATTTACACATTGCCTTCACCTCTTTTTGACACAACCCTCCACACATTTTGTTCTTCGAGTTACAGAAGCATAGAATCACTCTGGTTGGACCTTCAAGATTATCGAGCCCAACCATCAAGCCAGGACCGCCAATGAGAGGCAAAGAGAGGAACCGAACAAAAGACCGAAGTGCTACTGTCCAAAAGATACCAAATACTCTGAAAATGATGCTCCACATCCAACGAGGAGTGCACCAAGGAAACAAGAACAGTCGATGCTGGAGGAAAGATCCCAGAAATCCAATAAGGACTAAAGATCAGCTGATGAGATACAAGAAGGAACAAGCAAAAGGCACAATAATTGGAATCTAACAAAGCTCTAAGCAGCAGCACTATGCAGTGCCAGTCAAAAGCCTTTCCTCCAGTGTGCATCAATATCAGTGAAGAGTTTTTATGAAGAAAAAAGTTACGGGGGCAAAGGGAAGAGGAGCCAATAAAGTCAGAAAAGAGGAAAAGGAAGCTTCAAATGCTCGAAGAAAAGCAGACATTATGAAAAGAGAGAGAACAGTAAATTAAATGTGCAAATTTGAAGCCTTGACACACCTGTTAAATAGGACTATTACATGAGGGGTCCTTAAGGTGAAAGCATCTTAATTAGCCACCTATGGAATCAATAAATTGAGGATTAATATAGCTTAAAGAACAATAGTTAGGTCTTTAAAAACATCAAGAGTTTACTGATTCCCATAACGTTTGATTCCAGTGGTTAATTGCCTTTTCCACTAAAAGGTCACATTGCCATTGGCTTGATGTGTTTCACTATTGCCTTGCCAATTCTAGAAATAATGCTCCTTTTCCACATCCACATCCACTGTAACTTCCTCAAATCTTATCCCAATTAAATCCAAAATGTCATTTTTTTACTGAGGAGACACAGTCTCAGTCTTTTTCCCCCCAGTATTTGATCTTGCATGATTCATAGAGGTAATGTATTTGACAGAAATGCTTAAGAAGTCATAAATATCCTCTCTATAAAGAAAAGTCTAAAGAATTATTCACAGTGAATGACAACAATGGAGATGAGGGGGAATGGATTATTACAAGAGAATTTTCATAAGGGGAATTTAGGGTGAGGTGAAAGCTGGCACTTAACAGAGAGGTTAACTTCCCAGCTTCTCAGGGTGGGAATGAAAAGAAGAAACCTCCATCACAACAGCACACCTTGCTGCTGAGAGACAGGAGAATGAGAATTACTGCTAAAGGACAAAACCAATGTTCGTGGATCACAGAATCACAGAATCTAAGGGGATGGAAGGGACCTTGAAAGATCATCTAGTCCACCCCCCCTGCCAGAGCAGGGTCATCTAGAGTACATCACACAGGAACGCACACAGGATGTCACTGACTCTCTTCTGATACAGCAGAATGCTCATGGAAACAAGAAGAAAAGGAAATAGGAGTGATGGAAAGAGAATAAAAGAGTTAAAGAATAAGAATTGAGAAGCTGGGATTGCAGAATGAGAAGATGCAGAGAGCACAGAAGATACACAGAATCCCCTCAACTTCCTCAAAGCAGGGGAAATGGCAGCAATCTCGAGATTACTGTCAGAAAAATCAGACCTGAGGTTTTACATTTAAAGAAGAGCCAAAGCATCTCAAAAGAAACAAATGCACTTGTCAAGAACACTCAGTAACAGCCTCAGTGAGTCCGATGGCCAGCAGATGGCATGAGTAACAAACACATCCATGCAGCAAGCTGCAGCTCCGTGTAGAGAGGCTGAATAAGCTTCCAGAACTTGATAAAACCAGAGATGGGAGCAAAACATCTTGTTAAATGGCTTGATTTGCTTGAGAATACTTACATCTCAGTTTGTCCAGTATTTTCCCACCACACATGGTCGCTAACATGGCTTTCACCGAGAACACTGTCAGCTTCCCATGGCCCTCACTGTGAAAAGAAATCACATGGTGAGTAAGTGCTACACAGAATGGTAACAGAAATACTCGAGGCTTAGGAAGGAAATGCATAAATGCACTCTAATTACTAAGATCAACCAGAACTATTTAATATAACATTATATATATATACATAGTGATATATAGTGAGATAGATATATAGTGATAGCACTGGCATTTTTAATACATTGGAAGTTAACAAGTGTATAATCACAAATCAAATGTCCTTGCAGAATTATGGAAAATGCACATAGAGAAGCTGCCATTTGTCTTGTTCACCCCATAACTGTCCTATAAAAAAGTAATGTGTTAATTTTTGTCATTAAAATTCATGTGTTCACTCAAACACCTCATTTTTTCCTCTGCTACCCTTTATCAGCTGCTTTACATTTTTACTCCTCTACTTAAACTGACATTCAAATACACATTTCACTCTTAAAACAGTACTGTGATTAATAGCTAATGGGGAAGCTGTATGATATCCTGAATATACTGCATAGAAGAGGAATAATGTGAACAGTGTTTTATTGTAATTTAAGTTAATAAAGCTGCTGTGCTATCAGACCAGATGGCACATTTGAGGAATCAGTTTCTAGTACCAGCAAGAGAAAATTAATTTGTCTCTAAGGAAAGCATGAAAAAGCCCATTCAGCACAGTGTGAAGTGCCAGAACAGCTATGGGTGTTATTCCTGCTACCAGAAAGAAAGATCAGGATGAAATTAGGAGGGAAGCAAGACATCAGAAACACCGAAGGGGGTTTGCTGGAGTATAACTGGTACCAGTCACAGTTTCTCCCAGCTCAGTGCTGACCCAGAGGCATGCAGCCCCCATCCCTCTCTCCCAAATTCCTGTCTTTCACAGAAATAGAGACAGGAGTCAAAGAACCTCCAGTCAATGATACCAGGACAGCCACAGTCTGGCCACCTCTGGCCACCACCACTGGCACCATGAAGTTGGTGGAATGTTTGTTCAGTAGTGTGTAGGGCACAAGAAATGTGTGTGAATGGGTAAGAGCTGTTGGAATTCTGAGCAACTTACTGCCAAGCAGAAACTGAGTCATTATCCTTCACTGTGAACAGCAGCAGTGGTAGAGACTGAAACCACCAAGAAAGCTGAAGTCACATATAAAAGGAGAAAAAGAGTAAGTTCAAGTAACTGTAATGAAATGGATCAGACAGATAACTTGTACTATCCTGGAGAATACGATGATGGGGAAAACACACAGTGAGTGTTGGAAGAGATCTAGAAGAACTCTAGAATACTTCTCTGGGGAAAAAAGATGTGTATTCAACATTTGCACTTGGAATAACTCCACTCTTAACACCTTCCCAAGTGGTAGTTGTCCAAGTAAATATTGGCTCATGGTATTGAAGCAGTTGACAAGGCTGAATGTCAGTGACAGACGAGCAACCAGATGGAGACATCAGGAAGTAACCAAATAGCTGTTTTTACCCTTTCACCCTCAGAGTTAATACATAAATATTATCTCCTTGGTTAACATTTCTCCTAGAGAGAAGAGGAACAGCAAGCCAAAGGCCATCACACCTTGCTGATATCCAGAACCTTCTTAACTGCTGTTTGAAAACCAAGGGAGAAAGCCAACCACATCAGCTATCTATTTCAAGCTATATAAAGGCTATAAAGTTCACAAACAGGGGAAGATTTCAGCTATTTTATTTTGTTTCTGTCTTTTAAATGGCTTTCTCAAAGGAGTAAGTAGGCACTCCCTCTGGGTGTAAAAAAGAGTAAGATCTGACTACAAGTGAAACTGGTTGCCTGAGAAGTTCCTCCTCTTCAAGCCTTGACCTCCACTTTTACCTGAGCCAGTCCTACAAGCCAATTCCAACCTCCCCAGGTTACAGCGTCAGTGTCCACCCCTTTTCTTTTTAATAGACATTCATCTGCTCTCAAAAGGGAGTTCAGCTCCAAATTAATTCCTAAATCCATCAATCCCTCCTCCCAGGACACAAACCTGTCCTTCCAAAGGCATCTCATGGGGCCTCCAGATACTGGGCCCTGCTTCTGCTGGCATTCTGCTCATTCGTCAAGAAAAAGAACAGAACTCCTCCCCAGCAACCTGATCCCTGCAGTCACTGAGCCATTTGCCCAAACCCATGTTTGTACCAATGCTGTGCAATTCCCTACCCAAGGGGAAAAGGGAAAAGCTTTCAGCATGGTCGTGAAACTCCTGTAACAACTGGGAATTGTTGGGACTGGGAATAGAACTGAGGGACTCATTACAAAACACTGGGTCTGTGTACACAGGCTTCCTCCAGCTGCCTGAAGAAAGCCTCAGCCTCCAAGTCTCTGTGAGACCCCCCCCTGCAGTGCTGGGGCCACCTCTGGGGTCCCCAACAGCAGAAGGACACGGAGCTGTTGGAGAGAGTCCAGAGGAGGCCACGGAGATGCTCAGGGGGCTGGAGCAGCTCTGCTCTGGGGCCAGGCTGAGAGAGTTGGGGGTGTTCAGCCTGCAGAAGAGAAGGCACCGGGGAGACCTTGGAGCACCTTTCAGTGCCTGAAGGGGCTCCAGGAAAGCTGGAGAGGGACTGGTGCCAAGGGCAGGGAGTGATGGGACGAGGGGGAACGGGTTCCAAGTGCCAGAGGGGAGATGGAGATGGGAGGGAGAAATTGTTTGGTGTGAGGGTGGTGAGAGCCTGGCCCAGGGTGCCCAGAGAAGCTGTGGCTGCCCCTGCCTGGCAGTGTTCTATGATTTGCTTGTTTGTGGGTCATCCTCTTCCTCCCCCTTATTGCACGCTGCTTTATTACCAGCACACAGTGTGGTTTGATATCTATCACTTAAAAAGAAAAGAGAAAGAAATTGGAGCAACTAAGCCCCCTGTCAAATTAAATGTGATTTCTAGGAATGGTGCAGTAGCAAACAGACTGCTCAGAAGCAGTGAAACAGGGCCAGGGAACAAGCTGTCACTCTAGGTACCAGGAATGGGTCAGGGACTTTGAGAGGCTACTGGACAAAACAGATGAGGAATAAACTGTCAACACCCATGTCTCCTGGGGGAGGCAGCAGCTAAGGACATCACAGCACAGCCATTCCTCCCCTCCTCACCACTGGTGCAGCCTGAGCCAGCATTTCTGCTTCATGACCACTACTGCTCCATAGATCCCCAAAGTGCTCATTGCCAGCACTTTTCACACTTATCTGACATAAGCTCTAACTTCAATATTTCCATGGGGCAGACGCTGGTCAGACCTTTGACTCCTGTGCCTGGCTGGTGGATGCTCATGATTTCGTGACACCAGCATCACGCTGTAAGAAGCTGCAGGACCAGGGTACTCCAGCTGCCACAGACACCCCCAGGATGCTATTCCACACCTCTTTTTCTTAAAAAATAAATGCCTGTCATGTTGATGAACTCCTGGAGAGGGAGCCTCAGCCCTGCCTCTCCTCTTCTCGGTTCTCCCACTGCAGGAGGCAGCCCAGCATCCCAGCTTCTCCCAGTCCCATGTGCCAGAGGAAGCTGGAGAGAAGCTGTTGTACTGTGCTGGGATCAAGAGTGCTGCTTGGCTTCCAGAAGAGGCAGAACTTGCAGGGCTGGGGGGGGGAACATATTTCTAACTAAAGCCTCAATCTTTTGAGCCAGATGATCACTTCTATTCTTAAATTCTGTATTTTTATGGTCTGAGCTGTCTCGGAATAACTAAACTCATCAGCTGACCCACACAACTTCTCACAACTGATACCAACTCAGAACTAAACAGAAAAACATGTTTGGTTCTGTTGTCAAAGCAGTCTGCCTGCTCTGAGCTTTCTTCATCTGTCCTTAGTGAGACAGGGATTGTTCTGAAGTCCTGGACTGCTGGGGGGAAAGGTAGGTTCTGTCTGGTGACAATAAGAAGTCACGTTAGGAAAGGATCAGAGTCTGGACATGACAAACAGAACAACTATTTGGCATAGTCAGTGCTGCAGACTGTCTTGGGTAAAACTCCTCAGTCTCTGTGACTGTGTCCTGGCCATGAGCAGTTCTTCACTGCCAGGAGAGGGCAAAGGCAGAAGGAAGATAAGAGTGGAATAAGAGCTGACTGGGAGAAGGAGAAGACAGAAAGTAAGAAGTGCTAAACAACAGTGAAAGATGTGCAGTTGTCACTCAGAGAACCCAGAGACACATTTGCTCACACAGATGAGCAGACCAAACCCTGAAGAAAGAGGCTGTGAAAGAAACTTGTGAAGCTGGACCCAAGGAAACACCTAGAGAGTCTCCTGAAACCCAGCTTCTTCCAGCCAAGAAATGAGAATCAGCCTCTGCGGGGTCAGAGGGTGGCAGAACAGGATCCAAGCTGCCAAAACAAGGCAGCATCATAAAATGGTCTGGGCAATCAAGATGTAATAGAACACTGTCCCTTTTTAAAGCAGTGCTATACCACCATGAGGTCAACATCATGGGCTATCTGTGGAACACAGCTTCACTTCATCTTCAGCTCAGATCCATGGCTTACAGCTTCCTGAAGAAAGCACCAACTCCTGTTTCTTAAGAAAGCAATCTTTAAGGCAAAGCACTGCTGATGTGGCAATGTCAATCTCTGCAGGCACTACTAGGATATTAAATATATACATATATATATGGGGGGGGGTGGAACACACCATTGCATTAACTTAGAAACAGCATGCGGACAGTCGGCAGGGACTCATGCACTTGTTGGCTGCGTTCATCTAACTAGAAGAGAAAATTAGTTTAAGAGTACAACTAGAGGAGTTACTAGCCTGTCATATGCTGCTATCATGAAGTTGAGGAGGAGGCTGATGGATTGCTCTACACTGATTTGGTGAGTAGAAGGAAGGCGTTTGTTTAGCTGGTAGTAGATGGATGAAATGATTGTTTCTAGTCGAGACACGTTGATCTCTGTGTTATGATCCAAAGTGTTAAGGCCATTATCTCGGAAGGCTTCAATCATATTCCAGATATCAACAAGATGAACTAAAAATAAAGGAAAAAAAATTAACTTCTATTCTGCAAGGCATGCAAGCTTCATTTATGGCACTGTTTCTGAATACTGGGTTAGCTTTTATTTTGGAATGAACAGTTACTTATTTGTAGTCAAAGTGAGAGGCTCCTGACACTCACATTCATGTCACTAGTTTAACGTGACAGAGCAGTGCCCAGACACCTTGTGTGCCTTTTATACCTCCCTTCAACACCTGGGTGCTCTGGCAGAACAACTACACACAGCAGAAAAGCAATCTTCCAATATCACACAGCACATTTTAGCAGAGCTAGGTGTTTTCACCTGAGCTAGGTGTTTTCACCTGAGCAAGACATCAGCATGGTCCAAACCCACTACAAATTGATTACAATCACTTTGAACAGCCTCGTGCTGACTAGTAGCCCAGACCTGAAGGAGGAACTTGCTGTTCCAGTTAAACTATGACTGTTTCCAGTTGATCCAGTTGACAAGTCCAGAGCATAATACTTTGTAAACATAGGTCTAGAACTCCAAAGCATTCCCCTAAATTACCCTGCCATATCCTAGCACATATCTAGGGAGTGTTAACAACGCAGAGAAAGTTTTCCTACACCACAGTGAGCGATCTGCAGAACCACATTCAATAATATTTTAAAGTGTTTCAAAGCTCAAAGGCATGTGTGATAGTGGGAGAAGGTACCTAAGGATCAGCAGTGCTCCAGCAGCCCAAACTGAGCGGGATCCAGCAGTCACCAAGCACAGATTTATTTGTGAACTTCACAGGTTTTTTGTTCTGTTTCTTGACTTATGAAAGAGTCTGAAGTAAGAGTGGGACCTGTGACGTCTCTCACATAAAAATCATCTTTCTATTCTCACATAAAAGCCATTCAATGCTAAAACCCAAGCTCCCTGCTCACACCAAGCACACGCCCCTGCAGTACCTTGTGGTCCAGACACATCACAGATGTGCAGCCTCACCTCCTCGTACATGTGAAGGTTATTCAAGGCATATGCACAGCACCAGTGAACTGGGTGTGAAGTGTGCTTTGTACTATAACCAGCATTTCTTAATGTCTCTCTACTGATTGAGAGAGATTTTTAACTCCAAAGCAGGAGTTATGGGCAAGGACTAACACCTTTCCATGGGGATGGAAAAGCTGCCAGCCAGCCATCAAACTAAAGGCACTGAGTATTGTCCCAACAGCCCCAAGAGACAATGCATCCCCAGGTCAGCTACAACCTGCAGCTGCTCGTGTCCTCTGCAGGACTGCTCGGCTGTCCCCCTGTCCTACCCCACACCAGACACACACTAATCCCACTGCACCGGCTGGAGGAACCTATTCCTGACTCCATGGATCTGCGCCCAATTCAACACTGGTAGCAGAATGCCCAGCAGTATCACCTTCACCCTTGGATTAACCTCTGCTCTGGGGAGGTATCCAAGGTGAGAGGACCACGGAAGAGAACTTACACTGACTAGTATGGCATGAACTTAGAGAATTCTTTACAGCTCCATGAGCAGATCCAGCCACTGCCATGCTCCTGATGGTTTTGTGCATGGCCAAACTGACGCCCATGCCTGGCTCTCAGGTGCTCTGCTGCACACCATGGTGGGACAGGAGCTCCAACAGCTTGAGCCTGCCTGCATCCAACACCAACTGGAATATGCTAGGCTGGCCCATATATTTTAATTTTTTGAAACATGAAACAATAAAACTGAAGCTGTTGTAGAGTATTTAATTACATATTTAATTATCTATTTAACCCCTGTTCAAATAATATATTTAATCTCTGTTTAGTTTCAGTAACAGCTACCGTTGCCTGATAAAACCTTTGCTTGCTCTTACTACTCTTAAAATTCACATGGGTAGAATATCTCAAACAGTCATGCACAAGGAACTTGTGAAGACAAAGAGCAATGATAACTTACGATTGCAGCGCTTCTGTACAAACCGCAGCTTGCAGGCTGTCCGGTACGTGGAGAGTCTGATCACATCAAAATTCTGTGCTCCTGTGAATAAAGAAAAGGTGGTGTTTTCTTTCCTCTGTAACATTCAGCTTATCTGAGAGAATTACTTCAAAACTGGTACAAGTGTTCCTTCACACGCTTCATCTTTGCCATATGAAGGTGACAAAGATGTTCTTTGGGTATCTCATGGCAAAATGATTTCCAGCAGTGCATCATAAACTGACCCGAGTTTGAGACTGGTGGGACTTTAAGAGGGATCAAGAATTAAGTGTTGAGTGGCTAAGGAAGAGGATTGCACTGGTGTTGGAAGACACATACACAAACAGCAAGAGACAAAGAAAAGGGGGGTTGGTTGTCCTACCACCACCTGCATTGCAGCCCCATGAGGAGCACGCCTCTGGTATCCAAACCAGATTCAAACCAGGTAAGAAGCAGGAAAAAAAAGCACAGAAGAAAATCTTATCTTTACCAACACCCACCCACTTCAAGACGTGTGTTGTATCTTCAAACACCACCACCCCATGAAGGATCTGAGCACCATCACCTATCGCTAGTCCCGACCACATCTCCCAGTCCCAGCCACTCCTCTGAGCATCACCACCCTGTGCAAGGTCACAGAGTCAGTCACTGCTCTGCCAAGCCCTGTGCTGACCCAGTGAGATGACAAATGATGTGGGGATGATAAATGATACTGGTTTAAAGTCCAGCATTGACCATTTTCATTTGGAAGCAGCCAACAAGTCAAGTCTTGAAAATCCCATTACTCATAAACCAAAACACCTTCAAACTGCTCACACATCAACAGCACTGCTGGCTACATCCTACAATCAACCCAGCTCCGAGGTGGAGCCTGGCACAACCCAGGGGCAATGGCACAGGGACACACACTCGTGTTCCCATGGAAGCATGGCCAAAGCAAGGACTGGCTGAAGTCCTTCATGCTCCTCTCAGGAGCCAGGGCTCAGAGGAGCAGGGCACTGAGAGCCAGGATAACTGTGACTTACAGGACCCAGACTTCTATCAGATACTTCAAAACAACAACCCAAAGCCACATCCTGCTGATGGAGGCACCCGATGGCCATGGGGGGGCTGCTGGGGGATGAGAAGTTATTTCCTCCCACGTCCTCAATTCAGAAAGCAACTTGCAGACACCTCATGTGAATCACCTTTGTGCACACACCTCCTGGCTCACAGCTGCCAGCTCGAGGAGGAAAGCAGCCTTGGTCTTCAGATGTTTCACTGCAACTCTGCAAACCCAACGCCAAAGCAGCTGCACCGGTGGGAGAGCACCTGCATGCTCTGAGACCAACCTACTGTGTCTTCAAATGACACACAAGGGTGAGTTCTCCTCATCACTCCTGTGGAACACAAGGTGGAAAGGCTCTAAGGTCAGCAAGGAGGATGATTGAGCTGGCCAAGCCAGCAGTGTGTGCCTGCAGCCTGNACGGAGGTGCTCAGGGGGCTGGAGCAGCTCTGCTCTGGGGCCAGGCTGAGAGAGTTGGGGGTGTTCAGCCTGGAGAAGAGAAGGCACTGGGGAGACCTTGGAGCACCTTCCAGTGCCTGAAGGGGCTCCAGGAAAGCTGGAGAGGGACTGGTGCCAAGGGCAGGCAGTAATGGGCCGAGGGGGAATGGGTTCCAAGTGCCAGAGGGGAGATGGGGATGGGATGGGAGGGAGAAATTGTTTGGTGTGAGGGTGGTGAGAGCCTGGCCCAGGGTGCCCAGAGAAGCTGTGGCTGCCCCTCCCTGGCAGTGTTGAAGGCCAGGTTGGCTGGGGCTTGGAGCACCCTGGGGTGGTGGGAGGTGTCCCTGGCCATAGAATAGGGTTTGGAATGAGATGATCTTTAAGGTCCCTTCCCGCCCAAACCAGTGTGGGATTTGATGATTCCCCAATCCAAGGCTCCCCATGACAGCTTGCCCAAGAGTGGCACTAGACCAGCCAACATCCAAGGAGCATTCTGCTTGATGGTGTGGTGCAACAAACTGAAGTGGATTATTTCACAATATCATCTTTCAAAGACCAGTCCCTGCTCTATTCCAGAAAGTCCTTGGCCAGGTAATGTGAGCTGGAGCATTTGGATCCAAGGCTACAAGAAAACAGCTCACTTTGTGTTTTCTATGCAATATTCCTTCAAAACTCTCAACCAAGGGTCACACTTCTGTCTTTCAAACCACAGAAAGCACTTCCACAGACCAGGAGTCTTCACAAAATGCTTCGTCTACCTAAAATATATTTATATAAACATATATGTGTGTGTATGTAGATGTACACACACCGAGTCACTTAACAGCTACATGCAGAAACAAAACCAGAATTTGTCCACTTTCTGTTCTTTTCTTCCCATGTCACATTACCACACAAGCTTCACCAAGGTCTTGATTCTAAACTTGCTGAGGACAATCTGGGATGTGTTTTCAAGGCAATCTGTGTAGCTCAGAATAGTTGAGGCCAGGAGGGACTGCAGGAGATCATCTCATCCAACCTCCCTGCTCAGGAAGGGTCAGCTCCAGCAGTTTGCCCACGACTGTGTTCAGTGGGGTTCTGAGTATCTGCAAGGAGGGAGACTCCACAGCTTCACTCAGCACCCTCACAGTTCAGACAGAACTTCAGTTTGTACCCAATGCCTTGTATCCCACTGCTGGGCTGAGAGAAGTCCAGCTCCATCTTCTTTAAACGCTTCCACAGGAAGAACTCCACACTCAGTTCAGACAAGTTAGAATAACTTGCACAGAACACTCCAAAATACTCCACAGATACTACAAGACCAACAAACCCATGTGCAGTGTGGGTCAGTGCCAAGGTCTGCTCTTGTCTCACCTGAGCAACCATTTAAACACTTCCAACGGCCACTGAGAGCATCAGCTTTTACACATGGCACATCTGCTCTGTGGGAATGCTCCCCTACAAAGGGTTCATGTGTTTGCTCTAGAGTGAAATATTCCACCCCGGGACAGGTGGAGCACACACCAGCACCTTCACTGGGAACAGCAAGAACCTCAGCTGCAAAAAGAGACACCTTGTATAAAGATCATCAGAAGAATTGTGAGTATTTCTAACAATTTAGCCAAAGCTGAGCAGTAGCAAGTCACTGCCTGTAGCAGATGATCACAAGGCAACCCCAACCCTTTAAAGTGATGAGACAAATGTAACTGTGATGCACCAAAGGCTTTCTAGTGGAGACAGTGCAAGGGTCTAACGAGATCCCACCCAGGCCATCACATGTAACTCAGTCACCTCTGCTCAAGGAAAACTGAACAGAGGCAGAGAAGAGGAGATGAGGTGTACGAGGGGGACCACCTGAGTCAGCTTGTGCTGGACTTTGAACAAGCCAAAAAGGGCCGTGACTATCAACTCAAGTGCAGAGCAAGCTGGGGAGGTGTGGAGAGGCTCCCAGACAGGTCTCAGATAAGAGGAAGCAGATATAAATGAGTCAGGAATGAAACTGCTCCTGAAATTGTAAGATGCTTACAACCACAGTAGGAATGTTACTCCAGAGTTCCTTCAACCAAACAACACAAATACACCACCTTGAAGACAGACCCTCCCCAGGCTGTAACTGGGATCACAGGACACGCTGGCCTAGCCTGGGAGCTCCAGTCAGTCCTATGTTCCCAGAGGGAAGGAAAACAACAAGGTGTCATGCAAACATACTGTTTTTTAACTTCTAATTGCACATATATCTTTAAGAGGCCATTTAATTATGTCACTCCTTTAACAATGTTACCTCTGGACATTTGGTCTCCAGTAACCATTACAGCCCTGCTTTCAGAGAATGGTCCTGTACCAAAACCACCCCCTAGGCTGTTTCTCTGGGTCACTCCAGCATTGTAGTGCAATACTGTGAGTTTTTTTAAGGTAAAAGGTCTCTTGTCATTCATTTGAATAGTTTTCCACAGACATTACATGTCACCTCATATGAGAAATGTGGATGTTCCTCACAAAAGGAGCTTCACAAAGCCTAAAAATGAGTGACCTTCCAGGCAGCTGAGACTCACCTCTCGCATCCTCCTCCTGACCAGCACCCAGGATGATTTTCACTAAAGGAGGCAATGGTCTTGTGGAAACAAGATGCAAATGAGCTGGTAAAGCAATCCAAGCGATGCTCTCGGTAGAGAATAAGTGACATTATGGCTTCAAATGTCTTACTTACTCATTTCCATGAACAGCTGCCTCTTCTCTGCCATTGTCCTCCTCCTCTTCCCACTCTCCTCAATCATTCTGAAGACAAAAATGGCAAACACTGTTTGTGCTGGAATTCCTGTTACGACAGCAAGTCACCATGAACATCACCATCTTACCCTTGGACTGAAACAGCCTGATTACACTGGGGAAACGAAACCACCAGTGGAAAGAGACACCTCCATAACGGTTGTACCCCACAGCAGAGAGGTGTTTCAGAGTTGTTAATGCCTTTTAAAGCAGTGCACAGCACAGCAAACATTAATTCTAACATTTTAGCTGCTAATCTCAAGTTTGCAAACCATTGTGTACGTATGTCTGTGTGCATATACATGTATAGAGGCGCTGGGGAGGGTATAGAGATGCTAGCGGGGGTATAGAGGTCTCAATTTCACAGAGGATTCCTGTCTGTTCCAAGAGATTTTGTTTGGAAAATACAAAGCAAACCAGACCTCTCCAGGAGCAGCTGAGCCAGTGGAGCGCAGAGCCCTACAGATCTGCACTTTGGGCTCTGGTGTTCCAAAGGAGCAAGTGAATTCCAGTCCTTTCCTTGGTTGGCAGATTAACTCTCCTCTTCCCTGGCAAGGCTTGTTTTGGGGTGGGATGTTTTGTTTTGGGGGTGAGGGGTTGTGTTTTATTACAAATCTTGTTTAAAGGCTTCATCTGACTTTGGAACCTGATGCCCGAGGTCAGATCATATTTGTCAGGGAAGTAAAGAACTTAAATACAATGAAGGTGAAACAACAAAAAAAGGTACAGTTGGGTCACACAGAACTCCTTTTTGTAGGACAAGAGATTAAAGAAGTGACAGCAACACAGTGCAGCTTAAACCCCGAGGTAAGAAGGCATGGGGACAGTGTCACAGCTCATTCACTGTGTACTCCTGAGAGAGAGATGATAAATTTCAGTCAACCCCAGGAAAAAAAAGCAATTTAACTCATTCTCCATGTAAAATTTCACTCAGTATTACTGCATTGTGTTATTCTTCTGCTCCCAGACTCACCAACTAACCACATCTGGGTTTCAAACGCCTGGAAAACAAAGGCAAGCAGTGAAAACCCCACACAATTATTCTACCAGTACACGAGAACCTGAGGCAGGCAGGCAGCTCCCCCTCCTGAGCACAGCAGGACAGATTCCACCAGGCTTAAATGCCAACCCAGGAGAAGCAAACCATGCCTTGGCACTCCTCACACCCTCTCACTAACAGCCTCCCCCAGCACTTGGCCAGTGCCTCCTCCTTATCCTCTGGTGAAGATCTCACCATGTGCATTCACCTCGAGAGCCACCAAAGCCTTTTCCTTACCTGTTCAGAAAGGAAAATAAGTGTATGATGGTATAAAGCAACCCACAGATATCTTCTATTCCCTTACTTTGTCCTACTTGAGAAACTGCAGACTCAGAACCAACATTTCTCTTTCTTCTAAAGGAAAAACCCCTCAATTTTCTGCAGGCATGGAAAAGTTCCTTTTATCTCCAGCTTCCTAAAATAAATCCATTCTATTAAGTTACATGAATCTACACTAAAGGAGTGTCCTGTCTGCCCAGCTGAGGTCCTTCACAACATCACCTCGAGCTGTACTTCACTGGAGACTGAAGTCAAAGAGCTGCACACGGGGACACTTTGCCCGTTGGATTCATCTTGTTCACCCACAAGCTCCAGTAACCCTCACACACCACCCAAACTTCAGAGCTTTAGGAACAAAGCACTGTTCTTATTTCCTCATCACATAAACCATGCATGTCATCCTGAAGAATGCCAATTACTGCACCAGTAATTAGCCAGTGCTTCTCTCAGTTCCACAACAGATGGCCTCCAAGGAGAAGATCAGTTATTTGATCTTCTCAGTTGTTTTTAGTAGAGGCTGTTTCATCCAGACATAAGGGACCACTTGAATCTGCTGCAACACCCAAAAAATAATGAGGAGAAAATGAGCTTTTCTGGTCCTTGGGCTTTGGGTGTGCGTGTCCCTCATGCCACCTTCCCAGCCAACCTCATTCTTCTGTACAGCAGAACCCAGTCCCTGGGGATTGACCACGATCATCGTTTCTCCTAGGAGTTACATCCCAGAGCCCAGGGGTTCCAGCCAAACCCATGAGACAGGGCTCCTGCTGTGCCTTCACAGACACTGCCACCAGCCAGCACACAGCAACACCAGATGCTCCTGTGCACCACCAGCACTCGAGAGGATGTGCAGGGAGCACAGATGGGGCTCAGGAAAGGACTAAAGGGAGAGATGAAGCAGGGTATGAGACTAATGATGCATATTAAGGGTTACAATTAATTTTGTTGCTGTTAGGTAACAATGAATCATAGACTGGTTTGGGTGGGAAGGGACCTCAAAGCTCATCCAGTGCCACCCCCTGCCATGGGCCAGGACACCTCCCACCACACCAGGCTGCTCCAAGCCCCAGCCAACCTGGCCTTCAACACTGCCAGGCAGGGGCAGCCACAGCTTCTCTGGGCACCCTGGGCCAGGCTCTCACCACCCTCACACCAAACAATTTCTCCCTCCCATCCCATCTCCATCTCCCCTCTGGCACTTGGAACCCGTTCCCCCTTGTCCCATCACTCCCTGCCCTTGGCACCAGTCCCTCTCCAGCTTTCCTGGAGCCCCTTCAGGCACTGGAAGGTGCTCCAAGGTCTCCCCGGTGCCTTCTCTTCTCCAGGCTGAACACCCCCAACTCTCTCAGCCTGGCCCCAGAGCAGAGCAGAAGAAAGTTCTTACACATCCATCAGACATCAGCTTTGGACCTGAAGATTTCCATAACTATAAACCAGATCAAGCTTGTTGGGCTCGAGTCATAAAAAGAACTTGGATAAAATGCTGAAGATGGATTTAGAATGCTTGGTCACACCTAAAAGCCTTAATTGTGTTATTGCAAAGTTCTATGAAGAGAATAACAGCATGGGATCGGGCCCAATCCAGTGTGCCAGTGCCAGATAAAGCCTCCAAAAGGGACTTGAGAAGGCGCGGGGAAGAGTGGAAGGATGGGGCAAGCACATAGTAAAACTTCTCAAGAACTTCCACCGCAGTTCCCAAAGCCCTCAGTGCCAAGACTGCTGAAGTGATCTCTGTGTTTGGCAGGCATGGACAGCTCTCCCCTGCCCAAGTCTGGGCGTTTGTCCCCTTACTGCCATGAACTCTGAGTTCTGCCAAGAGAAACAGTGTAATCATAGAATCATTATGGTTGGAAGGGACCTCCAGGGTCATCAAGTCCAACCTTTATCCCATCATATNNAATATCCAACCTAAACTTCCCCTGATGGAACTTGAGGCCATTTCCTCTCGTCCTGTCATCAGCAATTGGGGAGAAGAGACCAACACCAGCCTCACTACAACCTCCCTTTAGGGAGCTGTAGAGGGCAATAAGGTCTCCTCTCAGTCTCCTCTTCTCCAGGCTCAATAACCCCAGTTCCCTCAGCTGGTCTCCATAAGGTTTGTTCTCCAGACCTCTCCCCAGCCTCATTGCCCTTCTCTGGACTCGCTCCAGCACCTCAATGTCCTTCCCATCCTGTGGTGCCCAGAAGTGGACACAGTACTCAATCAACCACTATCCACCCTCTCCACAACATCCCTGGGTTTATATTGCTCCATCACATCTCCTCCCCAGCTGTCTCTCTTCCCCACTGAGGGATCTGGGCTGGTTTTGCCATTCCTGAAAGAACTCTGTGCTCTCCAAACCAACACATGCACCCCAGGAAAGGCCAAAGCAAAGGGGTGACTCCAGCAATTAACGTGCATGTAATGAGGCAAAGCCTAGGAAAGCCACACCAGGCTGGACAAGGAGGTGAAGATGAACAGGGATCACAGGCTTTGCTCAGGGATGAGTGGAAAAGCCATGAGCAGCAGCACACAACACACAGGATGTTGTTGAACACTGAGAAGCAAGGATCAAAATTGCTACAGACACAGAAAAAACAGGGTTTCCAAAACAAAGTAACTGTGAATTCAAGTTTTTCTTACCCAACAAACACAGTAACCAAATGCATTTCAGTCTCCTGTAGCTCTACCTCAAGCTGCAGATGCCCACAAGCGTTCCAAGTGGCAGCTGAAGAACCCGGGCAGGAATCCATGCAGATTCAGAAGATGAAATTAGGAGGGAGTTTTAATATAAAACTACCCTAAAACTTCATCAGACTTCTATGAAAACAATAAATGCTGGATTTGAGTGTGTGTATTCAAAGGAGAACACCAAGGCTGAAAGGGAGATGTTAAATCCCAACCTCAGCGTTCCTTCAAGCTCCGTCTCAACACACAAATCCCAAAAATGCCAGGCAGCTTTCTGTGGTTTGGGCCAACCCCCCTCCAGCCTGAGACTTGCTAAACTGAGCCTGTAAAATTGTTTTCTATAAACTACACCTAACGACTGCTTATTTCTTCCCTTCTGCTTCTGCTGGCTACTCGTTGAGTGCCTCCAAGGTAAAGGTCACCCAGAAAGCCTACACGTGAAGACAGCGAGGCTCAGGATCAGCAGTGTTTTCATTAAAGAAGCTGCTTTCTTCCTTCCCCCACCCTAAATTGCCACTGAACCTCACAATAATCACACAGCCAAGCGAGGGTCCCCAGGAGCCCCTTGCAGCAAAGCCAGCAGTGATCCTTGAACTTCGAGAGCCAGACAAGGCTTCTTGCTGCTTGGACAAAGCCAGAAATCAAAAAACCTCTGAATTACACAGAAAACTCTAAGAATATTCCTAATTAGTTCAGAAAAGTTACTCTGAAAAGGCTGGGTTTTGCTCTAAAGGTAAGGAGTAACTCTGTAGTAGAGTCCTGTCTCCTCTACGGTTCTTCTGCAGATCCAGAAAGGGATGACATGCCATTCTGCACCCTGGGGAACGTGCAGGGGTGTGGGGTTTGTTTATTTTAACCAGAAACATGCTGTCTCAGCCCAAAAGTAGGGCTCCTTGTCATCTTTCTGCTGCTTTTAGACTCGCTACCCACTACTTCCATTTCACGCTTCCTCCTGCCCCCACCCATCAGCTGAGACACCAGCAGTCCTCACACATGATCCCTTTCCCCAGCAGAAGACCCTGAAGACTGCCTGTTCCCTGCACAGGAATCACTCACATGGAGTGATTCACAGATTTATCCTCTCCTACCAACCCTTTTCCTGCTCCATCATCTGCTCTCAGAGACCAAGGAGGAACAGAACAGAGCACTCAATATGTCAGCACCCTGCTTTGCACAGCAGCACCAATGATGGTCTCATGTTCTTTTTTAAAAGACTCTTAGTAGAACATTAAGAATATTATTAATTATTATTTTTTTTTTGGACCATGGCTGAGCTTTCAACCTGGAGAAGGCTCCAAGGAGACCTCATTGCCCCTTTCAACACCTAAAGGGGGCGATGAGAAGGATGGGGATGGGCTTTTAGCAGAGCCTGTTGTGACGGGACAAGGGGTAATGGTTTTAAACTGGAGGAGGGGAGATTTAGGCTGGATCTAAGGAAGAAGTTTGTCACCATGAGGGTGGTGAAGCACTGGCACAGGTTGCCTAGAGAAGTGTTGGGTTCCCCGTCCCTGGAGACATTCAAGGCCAGGTTGGATGGGGCCCTGAGCATCCAGGTCTGGTGGGAAGTGTCCCTGGTGGGACTAGGTGACCCTTCCAACACAGGCTATTCTGGGATTAGCCTGATACTTCCACAGAACTACACTAAAGCATCAGGACACCATTCCAAAGGGTCAGCCCAGAGTGTAGGACCTAGGACAGCCTGTGCATCCTCTCCCTTTTCTCACCCCTTTATTTGCATAACTTTACATGCCTCTGCACCAGACCACAGAAGAGGAGATGCAATTCAATTGCTAACAGAGTCCTAAACTTCTTCAGAACCAACTTCTCACACTGCTGCTCATGACAGAGTTACCCTGGGGACAGTGAGACTGCAAGGAGCTCTCTCAGACCCTTGAGCTACATTTGTCTTATGCCCAAACCTGTGACTTTCCCCTTAGAGCAGAAGGATGCATTTTTCTTACCTTCACCCCACACCAAGGCACCCTTAGAATTTATGTGTCACTCTGCTTTTGCTCTGCTTCCCCTTCCCCCAGCCCAGTGGTTTCCAGAGCAGAAATCCATGCTGTGATACAAACCAAAGCGATTCCTCCTCTTGCTGCTAAAGAGACCCAGAAGTTGTGGGCGAGGTAAATACTACACTCACAACTGAATCAAAAGAAAAACCAGAGGTCTACAGGCTGCTGCAAGTGCCAAGTGAGACTGGGAGGTGTCCAGACTGGACTTGGAGCACACTGATTTATCATTTATTCATTTATATCATCATTTATTCAGCTTTAATGACACTCGATTCAACCAAAGCCTGAAACTAAAGAACTGTACCTGGGCACAGAGCATCTGCACTGCCCCCAGTCTGTATCAAAGGGGGAAACCTAAAGTGTGGTGAAGATGTGAGCTTCACACGCAGAGCTGTGCTGAGCATCCTGTTTTGCTGCCCTAGCAAAAGCAGTACCAAAACCCTCCCTGTTCCCAGCCATGGTGGTGTCACAGTGAGCCGATGTGCTCTGTCCTCTAGGATTTCTATGGGTATTTTTTTCCCCAAAAAAGCTTTTTGTAACCTTTGGCAAGCCAGAGAGGACTTTGCTTCGCTGAAGGAGGACGACTAAGGGTAGGTTCAACCTGCCGCATCCTTCTTTGGAGGCTGTCAAAGCTGGCTACAGCTGATTCTGCATGCCAGAGCCAAGCTCCTCTGGCTGGATGTCTCCCCAGGTTTCAAGGATTCTGATGTCTCCCCAGGTTTCAAGGATTCTGAGAAGTGTGGAGAGCTGGAAGTAAAAGTTATTCCACAGGTTTTGGTCTTCCCAGCAGCTCCTGCTCTGCCTGCACGGGCTAAATTCACACTCACCACCTAAGGTGGAAGCACAGAAAGCTCCCAGGAGAGTGTACAAGTGCTCTGCTCAAGTCCAACTCGGTGAAGCACCAAATTTCCTCTCTGCAGAGACAGAACAGCACTGGAATTCAGAGCCAGAATGGTGCTGGTTGCACAGGACATGGCTCTGCTCTACGTCAAGAGCCAACGACTTTAAGATGGAAAATCTGGGCTCAAGCTGAACCCCGTGTTGGGCAAGAGTTACGTGCTGGAGAAGTCAGTACCAGCACTGATGCCACTGCAGGCTGCCAGCCTTAAACCAACAACACTCCAGGTGGCACCTGACCCCACACAGGCTGTGTCTGCTGATTGAACTTCAGAGAGATCCAAGGTGAGCCCCAACCTGCTCCAGTTTCACCCAGTCCTGCCCTAACGCCTGCGCTCCACTCACCCTACAAAACATCCAGAGCAGAGCCTGTTGAAATCACCAAGGCACTGTAATATTATAATGATTTTTATTTCTACTTGTGCTGAAGTGTGTGCTCATATCCATATGTCTATATAAATATATACAAAAGGATTCTCAGCTGCAATTGGAAGTCTAGCCTCAAGTCCCATGGGAGATTTTAGTCCAACACGCTGATTATTTAAATTCAGAATGTTGAGAGTCAGCAAGGAATTATCTGTGCTGCAGGAAAATACTGAAGAAATATAGTTTAATTACTATTAAATACTATTAGAAAAAAATCTAAATTAAATATTAGATACTATTAGAATTATTATTAGATAATAATTCTATTACCTAATAATAGATAATTAGATATCTATTTATAGATAGATAAATAATATTTATTTATAGTATCTATTATTAGATACTATTAGAAAAAATGCTAAGTTATTTGTGTATACTTGTTGCAAAGTAATGTTCACCTTGGAGCACAAGAATTGTGTCAGATGTCACTGAACTAGTTGAGGCTGCTGCCAAGCTTCAGAAAGTCCATCTTTCCCTTTCTCCATTCACCTTCTCCCTTTCTCAGCAGCTACAAGAACACTGTCAGAGCAGGGTTAATACAAAAGCTCATTTATAAACTCCATACCAAGAAGTGTGTGGAATTCTACAGCCAGTTGCCATCTAGAACACCTTCAATAGCACCAGGAACACAAACATTTCTCTTATTTCTTGTTGGGTTGGGTTTTCCCCCTTTTCCTGCTCATGTTCCATCCTTCTGCTCCACAGTTCTCCCTTTTCCTCACCCTTGAAAGCTTTCTCTCACCTGCAAGCATATTACTTTGAATAAAATTAATGCAATAATCAAATAAATAAAGAGTAAAACCTAACGACTCTTTCTCCTTGACTTGCTCCAACAGGTCCAGCCACCGACAGCTCCGGACCACGCACTTCCATGGTTCTGGATCACACTCGTGCCTTCAGCACTCCACAGATCCTTAGGCCAATACTACAGGACCTATCTTAAAAGGTTTCGCTCTTCTTGGAGCTCATCAGCTGTAGGTAACGGCCTAAATGAGCAGCTTTTCCTCTTCAATTTGAAGCAAGGGAGACCCCTTTATGTTCTTTCACCAGCCACAGCCATCATCTCAGAGGCCACACTTCCATTCTTCCCCAGCTGCCCTTAGGTTGATGTCCTACTACATTAGACCATAAACACAAACTCCAGCTTTTGGGTGCCATAGCTGCAATTTCACTGCTTTTTGATTGCCCTAATGTAGTCACCAAACCAGTTATAGATATATATATATTAAAAGTCAATTTTGTTGTGTATTTCCACCTCTAGGACCTACTCCAGCAGCTCTGATCTCCACGACTTGGTAACCACTTGCAGGCACTGGTTTGCATCAAAATGCAGCCCCCAGGAGAGCACAGAAATAGGAGTTGAATTATGAATTACTGAACTTGACTTTGCTCAGCTTCTTGAGGTTCCATTTATACCAGCAGAAATAATATTTGATATCACTGATAATTGCAGCTGCTGCGTGAGGGCAAAATTGTGTTCATATCTATGTACAGAAGTAACTTGTCATTTAAAAAACCTCAGAGTACCAGCTTGGGGCATGTGTTCATCTTAAACGTACTTGATACACAGCGAAGGGGGTTTAGTAACTTGCTGCTAATTCTGTAATTGGGAGGAAGCCACCTTCCCAGTGGGTTAATGGAAAGCTCTCATCCCTCATTTGAAAAACATGAAAGAACCTGTCACTGAGATATTGAATAAAAACCCAGGGCATATCTGCACCTGCAGAAAAGGTTATTGCTGTGGTTTAGCACTTCAACCATTCGGTTTGGGCTTCTAAACTTGTGTAGCTTGGACTGTCATTTGATTTGAATGATTTTAAATAACTTCTAAGTTTTCATAGATGCTTTGTTAAATTATGAAAATACATTTATTTATGATACAGAGGTGCGTACATTTATTCAGCTTAGATGGATTTCAGTAAAAAGATGCTGAAGTATTTTTACTTTTGCTTTACTAAAAATTTGAACAAAACCCCACAAAGATGGATTTCATTCCACCTCCCTCTGTCTACCCAATATATCTGATGCTGGCTTACTCATCCCTTTCTTCATCCTCTCTTGGTTCATATTCTGAGCTCCCTTTTAACAGCAGTCAGACATTAATATAGTATTAAAAGTACATAGATTATAAAATATAGATTAAAAGTATTCCTTCATCCCCCTGTGCCTCTTACCAGGAAAAAGAAAGATCTTTTTATTTATTTAGTTATTTAACTATTTAGAAATAACTATTTAGTTGTTTCAGGGGGACACATCTAAGGCACTTACACCAAACCCCAGGAAGACAAAAGATTTACTTAAGAAGGCAACATCATCTTTTAAAGCATGTATTAACCATTTCTGATAATTCTCCTAATTGAACTTAAAATTTCTAACTCTGTTACTGTCACTGCATGGAATTACCTGAAGCATAAGCAATCGTGCACAAAAGTATTAAAAACACTTTAAAACATTATTTCTGTATCTACAGCAAAGCATCTTAGAGAAACAACGGGCATCTTCCAGCAGCATCGTTGCCTGAAAGCTTCAAGGTCTGATCTCTCAGATTTTTAGGACAAAGCTTTCCTGCCAGCAGTGGACCCAAGTGCTGGGGGAAGATCTTTACAAGTCAAAGCTTCAGCCTGGAAGAAAGGCACAAGTGAAGAACCCACTGGGCTGGGACCAAGAGGATGGGTCCCAACTGTGCAGTGGAACGTTAAACAAATCAGTGGTTCCTTTTTAAAGGGGAGAAAATACAGTGGATCAAAGCTACTCTTAAAGACCTTGCAAAAAAAAATGCACCTATTATACAGTAAACCTTCCTGGCAATGAATGGGCAGCCAAGTAGTCCAGGAAAAACTGTAGCTCTAAGAACTAAGCGTGATCCCACTCCTCACCCTGCACTCCTGCTGGAGCTGGAGGATGTTCCCAAGGCACAGAACACCATCTGGTCTGTTTGTACAGAACACATCCTCAGCCAGTCCTCACTGCTTTCATCTACTGGGACAGAGAACAGCACTGGTCTGTGCCCCAGGGTGAGACCAGCAACCTCCTCCCCCCACCCCGCAAGGAACCGGTGGAGATTCCACTGGATGCAGAGGTCAAACACAGATGGGATGGGGGATGGTATTTAATCATGGGTTTCCTTCAAAACCTTCAAGAGTTTTTAATGCTGCTTTCAAACGAAGCTCCAGATTACCTCCAGAGAAAACAGAAAAACTCAAATCCAAGTAGAATTCCAAACCAACCACAGCACCACCAGGTTTCATTTCACCTACACAGCTATTTTTGATGCCCAGAACAGAAAGAAATCCCTGCCCTAAAGAATTTACAGGCCAGGTGCAAGACTGATGGATGAGGCTGCCAGCAAGGCTGGATGTTAGTAACCTACTTACTTCAGTCACAAAACCAAAGCAAGCTTTAAAAGAGCAGCACAAGGGATTATTTTAGGTACACAGTAATTTTTATACTCATTTTTAGTGCACTGGGAATTGTTAAGCATGGGGAACAGAAAAGCTGCAAGCTGTTAAGGACAACACTGCACGTTCAAACACACCTTGCACATTCAGCTCTGGAGAGGGGAGACACAGAAATCATACAGTGCCTGGAATACAGAAATGCTTCTCCTGAGTGGAGAGCCACCACAAACTGATTTCTCTTTATTGCTCAGGAGCCTGAGGAGCAGCAATGGGATTTTACACCCTGCCCTGTTGATGTGAGGCTGAAGTTGAAAGCAATGTCTGCACAGACTGACCACGAGCCTGCAAGCAAGAGCAAACTCAGCAGCTGAAGTTGTTTCCTCAGAACAGAGCAGTGTTTTTATTTGTTATCTCTTCAGTGAGATACATGCAGTATTACAGCCTAGTTTTCACACAGTAGGAAACATCCTAACCAACAGCTCACCTCTCCCTCTTGGGAAGGGAAAGGCTCTTCTTTCTAACACTGGAGGGGATCACCGTGCCATCTGTGCTGCCTGGCTTTTCCAGAGGGAACCTCCCAGAACCCTCCCCAGCCATTCTAATCTGCAGGTTCCCAGTCCCAGAGCACGAGGGAGAGTTCTACCATTGCCTCTTCACCAGTGTGAAATGTTTATTAGGAAACGTTTTGAGTTACACCTCTGCCCTGTTCTCCATGCACCCAGCCCAATAGCTTGAGAACAGGGTAAGGAATGCAGCACCAGCACAAACACTGCTCCCCTGCCAGTCCATCCTCATCAGGAGGAGACAAAGCCATTTTCCATGCCTCTCATCACCTCTGGCTCCCTACCCCCTGCTCCCACCTTTACCAATCCACAGCCACCCACCCACATCCCTCCCTTCCCAGCTCACTTCAGGTGCTATCAGCTGGATTAAAAATCTCAGCCCAGCACAAAAAGTGCCCACAAAGGCTCCTCTGGCACAGCTGGAGGGATGGGAAACTCTGGTCACAGGGGCAGTGAGAAGCACCTGGAAGCACCAACTGCTCTCACCATCACAGCTGGATGAGGGGAAGAGAAAGCTCACCCAAGTTTAACTCTTTATATAATGATAATTTCATCTCCTACATTAATTTAAAGTGTAAAAACATCCTCAGCAACTTCACCAGTCTACAAAGCTACTTTTTGAACAAAAAAGTGTTCGACACTATTAAAAGGGTATAAAAGTATAGAATAAGGCATTTATCTTCATTTAAAATGAAAAGTGGATCTGCCATTTGCCACAGCCAATGGGAGAGTGAAACACACACAGCCCCAGGTACAAGCAAGCCTTGGTTTGGCCCCAGCTGCCAGAATTGTACCACGTCCCCTTCGAGAATGTGGCTGTACCCAAACAAGCTGTCCAACCCACGAGTACCTCCCTCCTGCCTCAGCACTTCCTTTCGTGTGCTCATTCTATTCAATATAAATAAACAAAAGAATAACACACAATAATTAAAAGACTCCATAAGCACTGCCAGAAAACGTGATACAAATAAACAAGCTCAAAGAATCCTGCTGTGCTTTCCACATGGCATTCTGCCTGTCCCCAAGGCACCTCTCCCTCTGGATGTAACTCTACCATAGCCCCACACCAAAGTTACTCCCCCGTGCAACCCTGGTTGAGTCTCTCAAGACCTGCAGGCTGCCTCACCTTGCAAGACACTGAAACACCCCAAACCATGTTTTGGTTGCATGCACTAGGCAGCCAGGGCAAGGAACATCATTAAAATAATGAGTCTATGTCCAAATAACTTGGTGTCTGCTCTGCTGTACAACCTGGAGATCACAACCACATAGCAAGTTAACCAATGCTACTACCCGGGCAAGTTTTCTCAAGGTTTACTACTGCCATAAGTTTCTTCTCATAGCCCATTCTGCAGTAACACAGAATACATCACAGTACACCTGGAACCCTCACCCCTGCCTCCCATCTCACCTCTCTTGGCAGAATATATTAAAAAAAGTCCCTTTTGCAATACTCAGTCCTTAATACTGTGCGTGGTCTCTGTGGCTGTGCCTGTAGTACACACACAACTACGTCAGCTTCTTCTGCAATCATCTGTGACCCAGCAGCCCCAGTATCTGACCAGCTGTGGCTACAAATGAAGCTTCTTCTGTCTTTCATAAAGGAAAAACAAAGTTAGGTAACTGTAAAACTTGAATTGCTCATGCTTGCTGTTGTCTTTTGTAAAACCAAGAGCTTTTATCCCTTAGCTTTGCCACTTTCCCTGTTTTTAAAGGAATTTAAATTAGGTGCCAGGCTCCTCACTGTTTACTTTAAGGCAAAGCACCCTCCTCATGCTTGCAGCCAGTTACTACTTACAGTAAAGTGTTTTGTAACTACAGTGCACACTTTATACATCCAATCTTTTTAAAATTCAGGTATGAACTGGTACCTGCTGTTACAATCCCATTCACTTCCACAGAGCTACAACCAGCCAGGTGAAACTCCACACTAGATGTTCCATTTCTAACCAATTCTTCCAAATTTAGGTTGCCTGAAAATCTTCACTGGTGTCAAGTGTCTATAAAAATCTGCACAGCTGAGAAGTTAAAATACTTGCACTCCTTCTAGTAGCCCTTGGCACTCCTTCTAGCAGCCCTTGGAAGCCCACGGGGCTGGAGAAGACCCATGGAACTATTTAAGTGTAGAAACCAATAGAAACCTGCTCCAACACTAAACCAAACACACACGATATGATAATGGTTTCTTCCCCCTGGTACTCAAGGGAAAAAGAAATATTAACCTAACACAGATGTTATGAACTCAAATACTTGTCAGCAGATAACACAACCCTGAGACCATGGAGTAAAGAACCAGTAGCAGTAACAGATCCTGGGACTGGGCTGAGCTGCGAGTAGGGGTTGGTGTCAGCACTACACTGCCACGTCTGAGCTAGGAGAATGGTTCACCTCCCTTTGACAGGGAGTTCTAGGAAGTTGCTCACAGAGCACCTTGTTTCAATACATCATTTAGGTTCTATAAAATCCTGTAAGGACCCAGCCCCACCGAGCCCGTGGGCAGGGTACGTGCTGTGCCCTCCACCCAATGAGCCAACTGATCCCCAAGCCGTGGCTTTGAACTCCAAGACTTGTACAACACCCCACAGACAGCACACAGCCACAGCTACAAGGGATGGGAAGCTCTCACTCCTAATGCCACCCTGGGCTGCTGAGTGTGTGATATAATTAAGCTGATGGAAGATGATGCCTTTTTGATATCGCAACAGCCCTTGTCCTCATGGCTCCTTCCTAAGTTCTCTATACTCATCACTTCTTACAATTTGTGTTGTTACTGGGACACCCAGGGTCTGTGGCAGAGCAGGAGCCTGGAGGTATTGGCTGCCACACAGACAACAGAGGAAGGAACTCCCTGTTGTAAATAACCCACAGCCTAAGATGAGGAGCAGCCTGTGTAACAGAACCAGGCCTGAGAGACCCAATTGAACTTAGAAATAGCTGTGATTAGTGAAATAGTCATTGTTTAAGAGGATAATTCATGAGGTGCAGGTGATTCTAGAAGAACATTGATAAACTGCTTTATTGTCCTTTGCAAAGCCCCTACCAAGGCTGGCCTGACCCCCGGCAGGTGAACCAACACAAGATCAATCGTGTGTCTGAGGTTTGGGGCTAAGAAATAGACAATAAGTGAGTGATTAAGTTAAGACAGATGAGTTAGAGGAAAGTTAGACATGGAGTAAGCACATACTGAATACAGCAACCTGAGTATTTCTTAGAAGTACAAAGGTGATCTTTGATGGAGATTGCTGAAGAAGAGACTGTGGAGACCAGGGGCTGCACCAGTGAGCAGAACCTGTAAGGGAGGAATTGAAATGAGACAACAAGAATCAGCAGAGACTGAGGACTTCTGAAAGCTGCTGAAGAACAGAGCAGGTGCATGATGCCAAGTAGAATCATATCTATAGAGGGTGTTCAAGCTGTTCTTGGCCATCCACCGAGGTGGTGGCCCAGCTCAGAGTTGTTAATAAAGGCCAACCTAGAGATACCCAGGGTCTGGTCAAACCCTTTAACAGTCTGCTGAGAAAAAATAGGGAGCTTGAGACAATGCTGCTCAGCCCACCAGCAGCCCCAGTGCTGCCACAGCTCCCAAATCCAGCACAGCAGAGACTTTAATGAGCAATGACAAGGGTGTCACAAGGGCTGTGGGACGTGCCCTCTTCAACACCATGTAGCAAGGAGCCACCAAACACCAGCATCCCAAACACCAGGGATGCTCACTGCTGAACAAGACCTCAGCAGCAGCCTGGGATAAACCCTCAGACAGCTCTGAAGTGAAGACAATCACAGGTATGACAGGGATTAAGAAGCAGAAACCCAAGGTGGATTTCACTGGGACAACAGGGTTGAGGCAGTGACCTGAACAAGCCATGTCTGGAGCAGCATCCCAGACAGACGAAAGCACAGCAAGACCATCAGGGTCACAGGAACGGTGCTGCTGGAAACACCACACGAATTGGCTGGGAAAGAACTTCAGAGAAGACCTCAGCACAGGCCACCAAACACGCATGCCCTGGGGAGAGAGCACTCAGCCTGCCCTGTGCTGTCTGCTCCTTCCTGACAAAGGAAGTCTCTGGGGCAGCAGCACGTTTGAGCTTTCCTCTAAATTCCCCAAATAACCCAGAACACCCTTGGGAGAAGGGGAAACACAAAAAGCAACAGTGGCAAGGCAACACTTTTGGGTTAGTTACCCCCTTGCCTTCGAGGGCACTTCATGGCATGGCCCAGCAGTGTGGGACCACGTGCACTTACCAGGGGAAGGAGGAAGGAAGGGGGGGGGAGGAAGAAAAAAACCCCTAAAAATGCTTCTTCAGCATTTTCCAACTTTTAAAACCTGTAACTAAGACTTCTGGCTTTTTGAACCACTGGTTCAGGCACATGGAAGCCACCCCTGAGAGCATCAGGCTGTCCTAGGAACCACAGTAAGGAACCAAAACTGAAAGCACCAAGGCATTTTAAAGGGCAGCAATGTGCAATCACCAACCAAACCCCAGCATCAACAACTCAGGTTCTATCAGATGTGGATTTTCAAGCAGCACAGAAAGAGCTTTCAAAGGAACCTTGGGCTGTCCAGCCCATTCTTGGTGGCCACCAATCCCCACTGAAAGAAGAAAGCACTACAGGGGTGCTCTGCGTGCCCCTGAGGATCTCCTGGGCCTCCATAAGAACATCAGAGAAACAAGGAATCGTTTCAGGTGGAAAAGCCCTTTCAGATCACCCAGTGCAGCCCTTAACCCAGCACTGCCAAGGCCACCACTGCCCCATGGCCCTCAGCACCACATCTCCATGGCTTTGAGATCCCTCCAGGCATGGGGACTCCACCCCTGCCCTGGGCAGCCTGGGCCAGGCCCTGACAGCCCTTTGGGGCAGGAATTGTTCCTCACATCCAACCTAAACCCCCCCTGGGCACCTTGAGGCCGTTCCCTCTTGTCCCATCACTTGTTCCTTGGGAGCAGAGCCCGACCCCCCCTGGCTCCAACCTCCTCTCAGGGAGCTGCAGAGAGCACAAGGTCTCCCCTCAGCCTCCTTCTCTCCAGGCTGAGCACCCCCAGCTCCCTCAGCTGCTCCTCACAAGTTCTCCAGATCCTTCTCCTTGTGCTCCAGCCCCTGCCCCAGCTCCGTTCCCTTCTCTGGACACCCCCAGCCCCTCAATATCCATTGGCTTCCCCTTCCCCAGCTGAAGGATCTGCTGCACGGGAATGTCACTGTGTGGGAGGGGTTAAACACGAGGACACATCCCATCACATGCAGAAATCACTGCTTCACACCTCGATTTTGTCCTAAATCATAGAATCATGGAATCATTCTGGTTGGAAGGGACCTCCAGGGTCATCCAGTCCAACCTTTATCCCATCATATTCCTGACCATCAGACCATCAGACCATGGCCTCAAGTGCCTCATCAACCCGTTTGTTGAACCCCCCCAGGGACGGTGACTCCACCACCCCCTGGGCAGCCCCTCCCAGTGCCAGGCAGGAATTCCAGGGCAGGTTTGTGCCCCGCAGGCAGCTGCAGCCCCAGCACGAGTGGTTCAGCACCGGCAGCACCACAGAGCCCCTTACCTGAACGGCACCGAGGGGTCTCTCAGGGCAACTCCCACTTCCCTGGGCTCAGCTCCTTCTTCAGACGTTCCACCCCAACCTGGAGAGACCGGGA
>VZRW01001327.1:4368-18769 GCA_013398125.1 Aegotheles bennettii
TGATCTGCTTGAGGGAAGGAAGGCTCTGCAGAGAGATCTGGGCAGGCTGGATTGATGGGCAGTGGCCAACGGGATGAGGTTCAATAAGGCCAAGTGCCAGGTCCTGCACTTGGGCCACAACAACTCCAGGCACCGATACAGGTTTGAGGAAGAGTGGCTGGAAAGCTGCTCAGCAGAAAGGGACACCATCCATCCAGATTGTTTAATTATGTTTTTACGCTATTTTCATGTCCAGTGCAAGTACCTAGTTAATAATGTTTTTATCTTGCAAAGGATGTATCCAGATTTTAGCATATGTCAACTACATAAAGAATTTTAGTAAGGCTCTCTAAAGCTTTGGCTTCAAAAAAGACAGCAAAGTATAATATAATTTTAAATTCTTTGACACATCCTAGAAAAAAAAGGTATAATTTTTTGAGGTTCACTATAACGTTGAAAAGTTTATCCAGGCTTCCATTCCTTATACCTCTATCTGTAATCATTGAAAATACATTTTTTCCCCCCACTGACCTAATAACCCTATTGGCAATGGCAAATTTGGGAACTCAGTCAGAAAATTAATATTTTTAATAAAACAACTCGAATGGTTTTTAAACACCGAATACACTGACAAACTCAAAAAACTGTTGCAAGCACACAGATGACAGAAATTTGTGGAGGACTATGTCCTATCTTGACAATAAAGCAAAGTGGTTATGGCTGACAAAGTATTAATGATTGTGGCTAAACACAGCCCTCGCCCTTTAGTGTGAACAGTTTAAATTACATTTTCTGTAAGTGCCCAAGTATCCAAAAGGTGTGCATAATGCAGACTGCAGTCTCAAGGGCACTGGAGGCTCTGTCCCACTCTCTGTCCCTCTCCTCCCACAGTCTTCCACTTCTTCCATTTACCTGCTGTAACTTGCTACTCATGATTCATATTGCTCTTCCCTAAGAATCTCCATATTTTGGGAAGACTGTGCACTGTTTATCTCAGCAACTCTCCCAAACCTGTTTAGGGTCAGTTAGTAAATTGAGTAGGCAGAACGTAAACTCAAATGCTTCATAGTAAAAATGTTACGGCATTAGGTTACACCTAAATGTATATCCTCTCCCTTGTTATATCAAAATTGTGGTTCAGACTGATGGAAACTAGGGTATATCTACCAAATATTTCAGGTACTTAAAAATGTTCAGCCATAGCAAAAGAAAATGATGAATACAACCTCAGTATGACTTTAGCAAGGTGGAGGGACTATGCACACAGCCACGTGCCGTGACTTTATCACAGGACACTGGAACGTGTGTCACAGGACACAATAGTTACGCTCTGGTGCTAATGAGGGTTTAAACCTCTTTCTTTAAACATCTTTATTCCCCTGCTAAATCCATACTGGAAGAAGACAACTGATTCAGAGCTAGCTTCAGTAGCAATATACCACATTGAAACCAGTAACACTGACAACACCCCTAGATTTTTCTGTTTTCCTAGGGAAAGATGTTACAGAAATAAAAGCAGCAAACAGAACCATCAGAAGGACCACTATGATGTTTTTCTAGTAATTACAGGAAAACAGAAGTGGATACCATACACTCTTTGACACCATTTTCCCAGTAACAGAGAAGTTTAGCACTCTTCAGAGTTTACAGGCAGCCTCAAATACATTCTGCTGCTGTTCAGGAAGGTTAGAAACTCTCCACATCTGCTTTCAAAGACAGCAGGAAGTTGAGGTAGGATATAAAGAGTAAAGAGTGGCAGAGTTCTACAATAGCCTTTCAACTGTGTACATCTGATGGAGGTCTGAAAAACAGTTTAGGTCAGAAGTGGGACATGTTGATGTCATACAGTTGTGTATGTACACAGTGATTTCACAATATGAAAAAATATGTCAGTTAGGTAAAGAAAAAAACAGACTCAGGCCTAATGTTAAAGAACCAGAACTGTTCAATTAATTTCAAATTAACCGCTTAATTTCTCTATTATGAATTAATAGGACTTTTCAAAGCCATTGTATCAGTCCCCTTTGGAAAAAAGCCTGCTACCTGAACAACATGCTGCTAACCTACCTTCGCTCTGACATCTCTGAATTTCCCCCTATGGCTGCACTTAGACAATTAGAGCACTTTGAAGTCCCCTGTCTTTGGTAAGCCTTTCTGTAGCAGCGTAAATGCAAAATTTATCTATAGGGCAAATTTGCCATCAGCAACAGAGTAGGATTACAACATAATTGTACGGTGTTGTAGTGTAAAAACTATGAAGATTAATAATTAGAGTATAGAATTTATGACTTCATTGCTCCAAAAGTAAAAAGCAAAAGACATCTTCCTTTAGCAGCATCACTACTCTAACATGGGACTACTAAGGTCTTAAAAAAAATAAAAGAAAAGAAGAGGGAAATGAAAAATACGTAGATCAGATCTCTCTTTCAGCAAAGAGCAAAAAAACCTCATCATACACCTCACAAATAGCTCAAGTCAGACTTAAGCCTACTGTGAGGGCTGTTTTGCAGTGTCAAGCTATAGTAATAGAAACTTACGCAAATTTCCCGAATTATTGCCCTGAGGCAAAAACTCTCCTTGTTCAAGTACAGTTTCTGTGCCAGTCTGTGGGAGGGACAGGATTAGCTGAAAAACTGACTTCCAAGTGATGCATTATTCTTTCATTTGAATTTTTTTGGGAAGACAAGTTAGACTGACTTCTTAAGTGGCATATTGGCCTATTTGAAAAGTAAAACGAAGGTGTTTCAATGTACATGTGTTGCATGTCCAGTAAAAACTACTAACTTCTGACAGTCCATCTGCTAATCTTTCAGCACAGTGGGCCTGGCTACAGACAGAGAAATCAAATGTTGCTGCTGCAGAGATGCTGAGATAGCCTGGCCATATGGTGAAACTCTAGAGAGAAAGAGGGAAAGAAATACTAAAAAGGTCACCCTGATTCAGAAGACCCACATTTCTCTAGCTGATTAATTTGAGTTGTGAAACATCTCTTAGTTTTGGTCACCGGATTGCTCTTAAGGGGTAAGTGCACAATCACAATACTTCAGTATGTCGCAATTCCAAACAGCATTCTTGTTATTTATTGCAAGTCCTTCCTCTCCTCTCATAAGAAAGAAAAGAAACAGCACAGATGGAATTAGGATATTTCTAATGTGTTTATCAGCAGGAAGACTGAAGTACATTTACAAATATCCCTTTTGCTGGCCACATGAGAGAGGAACTGCGTTATTTTTACTGAGTCAGACAACATCTCTTTGTTGAACTGGTCTGAGACTGTATTTCCCTTGCCTGGGAATCTACTATTGACTCACTGAACCTTCACTCAGTGGTTCGCTGCCTGTGAATTCAAATGAATCCTCTGCACAGAAGTACAGTCAAGAGCAGCAAACACAACAATGGACTCCAAGGACTGCAAGGAGCCACATGGGTATTTAAACATCTCACTAACATGCAAGGACTGAAGGTAGAGTTTTAAAATTCAGGTCCAGGATTTTTCGCCAGATTCTTACACCCTACATTTAACAGAAAACAATCCATGTTACATGGCATCACTACAACAAGGACAAAAATGCTAGTGTAGACCACAGGAGGGTGAGAGAACAGGCAACTGCTATTTATGGAAGTAGAAATAAGTACAGCAAACCCAGACGAAGTGCATTTATTTTTTTTTTACTTGTTTCATTTGCACTATCAAATATTCTATTATATACATATTTTATGTGCAGTTAGTGATAACAATAATTACAGAAATTATCCTAGATTAGTACACTATGGCTTAATATATGTGTTACTTGAATGTATACATTCACTGCAGTCATACTACAATAACATAGGCAGCAAAAGTCATTCCTAGTTATGGGGAACTTCTAGACTCACTTTTTATTTCTGTGAAATAGCATAGATTTTGTAAGAGAGGAGAGAGGAGACTTCATCCTTATAATTATTTTTTTAAGCAAATTGTGTTTGAAAAAGACAATGTCTCAACAAATGTGCTTAGCTTCCTGCTGAAACTAACAACTATTTTTAACCTATTACTCAACCTAATTTTGTATATATTAAGAAGAAAAAAAATTAAATCAGCAACTTTCCATTTATTATGTCACACAGCTAACCACCCCAGTTCCATCTTCATTCCCCTTCTCCCACCACGGGCCATGCTATTTTGTAAGACTATCACATTTTGTTCCTAAAGAAAGAACACAGCATTCAGCATATTTTCTACAGTTATCAGGTGTAGCACCAGTATCATTAACAAAATTAAGAGTTAGCTTGTTTTCTCCCAGTTTGCTCTATTAATCTCCCTGACTAGAATTTGAAGATGTGAAATTATTGCCCTAAATTTCCAATCTACTCCTATCAACTGTAATGGTAGAAATTCAGAGCTTTCTAGTTTGTGCATCAGAGTGAATTTAATTTGCAAAGAGTTAACAGTAATTACCCATAGACAAAGATTTATGGGTAATCCATTTGGGTGCTCAGTTAATTGCAGTGTAGTTTGTCCAATAATGAAAAACATTGGCTGTGATAAATGAAAGGCCCTTGCCTCTACTATAGTAAAAGAAGGGAGGAGATTACTAAAAATGCAAGTCTGGTTTTGTAATTTCATTACTCCTTGATCAGAATGATGCTTCCATTAGTCTGAGACGGGAGCCCTAAGAGACAGCATCTGAAGAGGAGGACGAGCACAAGTGACAAGCACATTGCCAAATTCCAGCGCAGACAAGAGGAGAGGAGATTGTGCATCATACCCGTGGCCAGCCCCACGGAGGGGTAAGGCGCAGGACTATGGTGAGCAGCCTCTTGTCAGCGAAAGGACTGGAACCGCAGGTCTGCCCTGCCTTACTGACAATGACAAGGGGCAGCCTTCCCATTCTGCAACTACCGCTGTATTAACAGTCCACAATGGGGACCTTCTTGGTCTTACTGAAAGTTCACCATTACACAGACCATTTGTAAGCACAACCACTTCAATTATAGAAACTGCAGAAAATGCAGCTACTTATAACATGGTTGCCTCTAGCAGGCTCACACTCTTCTGGCTGGAGTATTTTTTTCCCCTTTTATTGGCTTTGGGTTGCTTTTGAAGTTTTGGGTTGGAGGTTTATTGGGCTTTTTTTCTTTCAATTTATGCTCAAAAACTTAGTTTTGTAAGGTATATTACAGATGAACACACAAAGTTATTTTTTACTCCACAGTACTAAAAATGGGCAGCACACACTAGTAACTTGAAATTATTTCCATTTACTCAAATAGTCCTGCAATATAGTGCTACACAGCACTATAACAAAAGTTGCTGTTCTGGTTCCATTTCAGAAATTTATGCATGAGTCAAAAAAAAAAAAAGACTCCACAGTTTTTTCAAGTAATGTTCATATAATAAAGTGAACATCATATTCCATACAGTAATTTTAAGAAGAGTAGTATTATTTTAGCCATGACAGTCTAAAATGGCAAGCTTTACAGGAAGACATCATATCTACATAAATATACTGACATTGTTGAAAAAAACAGAACCTTTTGGTTCTTTCTTCATATACAACATTAGTTAACATGATCTGAGTGTATTATGAAAATGCCTAAGGTTTCCTTGTAAAGAGCATTTCACTGAGCACTAGAAAAAGTTTAGCATATGATAACATTTTCTAAATTGACTGTCCTACTGATTTTTTAAAGTCTTTACTTCTATATCACATCTTAGTCTTAGAAAAAACTGACTCTTCACCTTCTCATTGATTTAAAGGGATTGAAGAGATTATACAATTAAGAATAATTTGGTCAGAGCACCTAAAATGTCAGCTGTCAGTACAATGTATTCTGACAGACCAGTTAAAACCTTCACAAGCATCAACAGAATAGCCTCAAAGTTAGCTGGGTTCTTTTCAGGTACATTTTCTTCCCAGTCTAACCCAGAGGAGCATTTTCAAGTGCACCGAGGAAACTAGTTCTGTCAGAGATGGAAAAAAAAGAGGGAAAATCAAACAGTGTCATTTCAAGGGAATTTAGAAAGATGTGCTATTCCAAAGTAAGACTGGCAGCTGAGACATTAAGTATTAAACTCCTCTCACTAATTGTAACTCCCCGCAATATTCACATCAGCTCTTGTTAAAACACAGGACTTGAAGTAATTTTTCCTTATTAGCAGACTCATCAGATGCTTCATCAACACAGTCAGTCTTGCTCTACCTTGGCTTTATCTTGCCATTTGTGTAACACCCTGTGATGCTAAGGGCAGTTCTGAATACATTTTCTGAACCATGAAATTACTACTCTGACTCAATACAATTTTCCTTTTTTCATCTGAGTCAGTTCAAAAACAGTGAGCAAAACTATCTGATCAAATGTTGGTATTTACTTGCCCGATAATAATTTAAGCTCCCTTTGCAGTTAACAGAGAGAAATAGGCAATTCTGAAACATGATTCATTCCATTCTAAGGATGTTTGGAACAGTCAGGTGCAATACATCCTGAAAGTGTTTTAACTCTGATCACTGAGGAAGCTTTATATAGGCAACAATAATAGTAACTGTCTGTAGTTAGGAGAAATTACTCCCACTCTTTCTAAGTATTGCAACCCATACAGCAATGATTTGGCGAATGAAAATCATGGCAGTCTCTTCTTGAGACTCTCAACAGCAGTAGAAACATCACCAAGTTGCCCTTCCCTCCCAAACCAGAGTCTTTCTATGACTCTATTAGGGAACAGTGTTTGATACTTTCTTGATATAGCCAATACCAAAAAATTAATGGATCTCTCTATGCTCTGCCTTCTCGTGTCCCCTCCCAACCAGCGCATACCAACATGTGTGATGAAACCATGCTGAGAAAACAGCTATCTTGTGTCGTGGGTGTGCGCTAGGAAAGTTCCCCATAGCACACCACCACTCAAAGCAGAAGAATAACAACACAAGGAGGACAGACCTTTGAAAAATAAGAGAAGGCATCCCAGAAAGGGAAATTAAGAAAGACATATGTACATGTATCTATATCTATATATCTGGAGATGAGATAGGCAGAGACGGCAAGTTGTAGAGGGACACCGAGAAGGGAAGCATGCTGAAGCGAGAAGACAGGCAAACAAAGACAAGGAGGTGAGAAAAGCAGGCAGTGGGAGCGTGCAAAGTGGGCCAGGAGGTGTGCCAAGTGAAGAGCTGGATAGTAAGAAAGGAAGTGAGAAAAAAGGCTTCAGAATAGAAGGAGCGGCAAATAGAAAATATGTAGTTAGGCTTCTGGTTTCAGAGTTTGGGAAACAGAACAAGAATGTAAAAGGTAACAATATCAATCTACCTTTAACAGGCTGCTATAATCTTCCCCCTTAAGCCCACTGTCCTGGTTGAGCTGGGACAGAATCAATTTTCTTTTAGTAATTTTACTTTTCAGTTAAGTCTCTTCTAAGTAACTGCACTTGCTGAAATTAACAGCACGTTTTCCAGTCAGTGTCTGCTTCTACGACTGAAAATGCTCGATACTCAGTTGCTGCTGGAGAATGGTGTGCAGAACCAGGGTCACTGCTTGATTCTGCTAAACAACATATGCTTCAGACAAAAAAGAGAGCAAAGGGGTCACACCTGCAACTTTCCTACAGGGAGAAGTAGACCAGACAGGTGACCAAAATTGACCACACAAAGTATTCGATCCCATAAGCATCATACTTGTATAAATCTGAGGGCTTATAAGGGTCAAGTTCTTTTTGGTCTGTGGGTGGTGTCTAGGGAAGACTTCATCTGTTCATCTGCCCTTGATCCCAATCCGTGCGTTCCTGACTCTGTGCATCCCTGCATCCAGTTCCCATCTTCTGCTGACTCCAAGAGTCCAGTCCAGGATTTTTCCTGGTGACATGAGTGTTAATGGGGAAGGAGGGGATGCGATACTGATTTTGTATATATTTAATTATTTTGGGTTTTTTTCATTAATACTGTTTCATTAAAGCTGTGTAGTTTCATTTCCAACCTGTAAGTCTCTCTCCCTTATTCTTGTCTTTTTCCTTTCCCTTTCTGGGAAGGGAGAGAGAGAATAGAGAGCATCTGTCATTCATTTAATTGCTGTCCCAGACTTAAACCGTGACACCTATCCTATCTTGTACAAGTACAAAAATTCCCTTTTACTTAAATGTAAGTAAAAAAATAAATAATTTCAACTTGATCTTCTACTAGTAACAACAGATTTAGTCAGCAAACCTTGTCCTCTCGCACTGTCTTTACCTACCTACCTATGAGCATTCTGTAGATGTCAGCTATTTATGCCAACTATATAATTTAGTTTCAATCACACTTGCAGCATATCACTTAAGATTTAAATGAAAAAGGAACTGCTTTTACTATTGTTTTTGTTGTTATTGATCAACTACAGCTTTCCTGCCATGGTAATGAAAGAATAAATCTTACAGTAGCTATCAGTCACTCATGGTATGATGAGAAGACAGGAGGATCTAATGGTCTTAGACAAATCCTGACTGCACACAACAGGGGTTCGAAAAGGCAATGGCTGAAATAAACCTAAGTACTCTTCAAATCTTATTACTTTCAAAGAAAAAAAAACACAACAGCTTCATTTTTATAGTAGAAGACCCACTACTGACTGCCATGAATTTTGAAAAATGGCACTGACATTACACAACTGGATAAAGCATGATAGCTCTCAGTTTTTATGAAGATACAAAGCAATGGGTGGTTTTACTCTAATTAAATTCCACTGCTTTATTAATAAGATGTCCATTCATCAATGAATTGAGTAGGTGCTTTTGGAAGTACTTCCATGCTTTCCTATCAGGCCAACTGTGGACATGGCTGAAACACAGTGAGCAGCAAGCCTAGTGAGGGTTCTGCCATTTGTAACAGTAAGATGTACACTGCGTTATCCAGAACTCAGTGACAGGTAAAGGACACCATACCTTTTTCTGTCACTGTATTTGAAAAGAGATGTCTGTATCAGTTCGCTGACTCCTTTTACCCCACGATTTATAAAAATTCTAACATTCCAGTAAATGTACTTTCTTCTTTTTTTTTTAAGGCTGCCAGTTCAGGAAGTTCATTACACAAGGGAACAATGACTACAGCAAGACCTGGTTTCACATCTGCATCAAATTAATAGAGTGATTGAACACTGACGTGAAACAAATATAATTTTTAAAAGAAAGGAAAGAAAAAAATAAAAGGAAATAAATTCCCCAGGGCTCTGTGTTGAGGTCAGTTCAATGATCAGGATGAGGGGATTGAGTGCACCCTCAGTAAGTTGGCAGATGACACTAAGATGGGTGGAAGTGTTGATCTGCTTGAGGGCAGAAAGGCTCTACAGAGGGATCTGGAGAGGCTGGATCAATGTGCCAATTGCATGAGATTCATAAAGGCCAAGTGCCAGGTCCTGCACTTGGGTCACAACAACTCCATGTAATGCTACAAGCTCAGGGTGGGCTGGCTGGAAAGCTGCCCAGGTGAAAGGGACTTGAAGGTGTTGGCTAACAGCTGGCTGGATATGAGCCAGCAGTGTGCCCAGGTGGCCAAGAAGGCCAATGGCACCTTGGCCTGTATCAAGAACAGTGTGGCCAGCAGGAATAGGGAAGTGATTGTCCCGCTGTACTCGGCACTGGTGAGGCCAAACCTCGAGGGCTGGGTTCAGTTTTGGGCTCCTCACTTCAAAAAAGACACTGAGGTGATGGAGCAGGGCCAGAGAAGGGCAACAAAGCTGGTGAATGGTCTGGAGACCAAGTCTTATGAGAAGCATCTGAGGGGACTGGGGTTGTTTAGACTGAAGATAAGGAGGCTGAGGGTAGCCCTTACCACTCTCTACAACTCCCTGAAAGGAGGTTGTAGCGAGGTGGCTTTTGGTCTCTTCTTCCATGTAAAAAGTGACAGGATGAGAGAAAGCCTCAAGCTGTGCCAGGAGACCTTTAGATTGAATATTAGGAAAAATCTCTTCACTGAAAGGGTTATCAGGCACTGGAACAGGCTGCCCAGGGAAGTGGTTGAGTCACCACCCCTGAAGAGGGATGGTGTAGACGTGGCACTTCGGATCATGGTTTAATGGTGGACTTGGCAGTGCTGGGTTAATGGTTGGACTTGATGATCTTAAAGGCCCTTTCCAACCAAAACAATTCTATTAGTCTATTTTATGAAATTCTAGAAAGGCAATGTGACAAATACTTCCAAAAAATCCCTCAGTGAATGGGAAGTGATTTTGAAATAGTAGAAATCCAGATTTGAAATACCTATATAATCATACACCATATTGCCAGTAGTATCTGAAATAGACAACTGCAAAGCAACAGAACACCAGTATTTTATCTTTCTAGTTGCTTTAGCAATGCATAATGATGACAAGTATGATTTTTATAGCAAAATTATCTCCATTTGTGTTATTTTCTGCAACCCTTGTGTTTTCAAATATAAGGATATAATAACCTCGCTTAAAAGCATAATGTATCCGCTATCTCTAGTCATTTCATTACTGGATGACCTCAGGGGAATACAGTGTATCCATCACTCCCATTAAAAAAAAAATAATAAAAAAAGAGAGATATCACAAATCCATAAACATAGATTTAGCTTTAAGCACAAAATTTCAAAAACACACTTTGATCTTCCATATTAGTTTGTAGCAACTGTTTACTGCTAGTATATCTTTTAAAATATCTGTGATTACAGCTAATTGGGAACACTTTTAACTACTGAAATTTACTGGACATATCAGCAAGCCATTTGAATAGATTCCTGACAGCTTTGTTCATTGTAGGTACACACAACATACTAATAAGCTGATAAAGAGCACAAATATCCAATTTGAAATCAGGATGGAAAATTGTTGTTTATTAAACATCATGAACTAGACCTAGATAAGCCCAATATGGTTTTAGAAGAACAGATTTGCATGTATAAAGTCAGTCTGTTAAGACACTAACAGAGATTGCAACCTGTTGCACAGAAGCCTTCAAAATTGCTCCACCTCTTCCACAACCATGTATTACAATTTACAACAGATCAAAAATAGGAATTTAAAAATATATATACAATGTAATTCATGGTGTATGTTCATGTTGCACCATCTAACTCCTGTTTATCTACTTTCTGGGAAAAGGGGACGACCTGTGTTTTTTCCTGACAAACAATCTATTTTACTTTCTTAACTACTTATCCTACATGTGCTACAAGACAAAGCTTTTTTTTTTCCCCAAGCTACATAAGAAGAAAACCATCAGAATTCTTTAAAATATTTTCAGTGCACACACCATTTCTCTAGGTGTGAACCAACTTATAAATACTACACTACTATTTGGTTTTTATACTCTGTTTGTGGATAAGTTTTTGTTACCTGAACAGATGAAGGATTATTTTGCCAGTCACTTACTTCTTTTCTGTAACCGAATCTACAGACTTGAGTCAATTCATCAGTTCTTTCCACATACCTCTTGAAGGAAAAAACCATTTTATTTTCACCAACCTCCTTTCCAAAACACTTTCTCTTAGGAACAAATACTCTTTTAACAAGTTTTTGTTATTAAACTGCTGTGTGAAAAAGGCTACAGAAAAAATTTTGGTAGAGTGCATACTTTTGCTGCTTACTGAATTCCTTATGATAACCATGACAACAAAATGTAAAAGGATGGCAAGACATCAGCTTTTTAAGAAATAAATGGGCTCCGGAAATTTTTGCATGAAGACCTGTTTGCTTTCCATATAGGAAAGCAAACTTGTTATACTACTTTCTTACATCTGTAGTAGGTATCCTCTAAACATCTCCTTTTTTTTTTTTTCAGATTTGCCACCGAGCTATTTAAATGCATGTTTCTGTAATAAATCATGACGACTGAAGAGGTTAGCTGTCAGACTGGTTTCCCTGTCATTTCTCGGTCCATTTTAAAAAGAGAAATGTGTTCTATGTGGTGAGCAGTTGTACTGGATTGTCTTATTCATGTTTTTCTCATTGCAACAGTAACAAAAGGTATTTACCTTGAATTACAATAGCTATCCCTTTCTGAGGGTTTCTCTAACAACCATTCTCTTATATTTGAGAGCAGAAGTGAAGCAGATCATTAGAAAGCATTTTTTTAATTAATGCTGTTCACCACTAATTAGGTGACTGATTAGACTCTGAAACCTTTTATCTACCATGATTTAAATTCTGTGCATGCCTCAGGCAGACAGACAGGGTTGTTAGGTAAAAATTCCAGTAGGAACATGGACTTCAGTGGGTGGACAGCACACCACGAAAATTTGGATGGATAAACTCCCCAACCTCACACCACGTCTCTGCTTCAGACAAGAATTTGAAAAACAATCAGAAAATGTATCTGAAATTGTGAATTCATGAATTTAGGAGATGTGGCATACATTTTCCATTTTCCTCTGCACTGTGTAGATTGAAAGAAGAGAAAACAGAATCCAGCACTTGGCTCTGCATTTCTAAATTAAGTTCAAATATGTGCTTCTGCTCATTCTTCAGTCACAAGGATCCCGAGACTCCGGAATAAATACCTATTTTTTCATCGTGCTAAGGGGGTAACAAAAATGACCAACTTTCCTACACATCATTTACATTCCAGTGAAATACATAACTTCTTTTTTCAAAACATATTTGAGGTTCTCTCACCTTTTACTGAACTGCATTTAATTTATTATGACAATTTCTTGTTGATGCCATCAGGCAGCCAAGAAATAAAAAGAGAGTTATCTTTTAATTCAGTGACTTATATGAATCATTAACTCAGTTTTAAACATAATAAATTTATAAAAAGTCGACTGAATCCTTATTTAGATTACTTGCATTTCTTATGATTGGGAGACGATTTTAACTGTGCAGCAATTCATTAGGTGAGGCCTGACTTATGTTTTCTAGCAAAGGTCAAATTTTGTTTCTATATACTCTGCAATTCTGGAAGTTTTTTTCTAGGTCAATAAGGAAGAAAATTTATTGGCATTGGTAGAAAGCTGCCATTTATTTTCAGGCTTTTTAAATAGTGCTGCCTAAGAAAGAAGAACTAGATCTCTACTGTTGCCTAAGGTGTGTACCTTGCAGAAACGCTCGTTGTCTAGAAATAGAAGCATACCTTCAATTATGTTAGCCTCAGTCATTTCAGTAATAGCTTTATTGCACTATTTTTTGCAATATTTCCAAAGTGACTATTTACTCTCAGAATATAAAAGTTTGGCTCAAATTATTTATGTGCAAATTCTGTATTAATTGCATGTATGTCATCACAAGGCATTTATCATTCATAATTTCAAATATAAAGTTTAATGATATTTTATTGATGTGCTAAACACATCTTATTCTCTACATTTTTATATTTTTTAAAATCTAAACATTTCTGCACACACCTTGTGTTTCTCCAGCAACTGAACAGAAGCAACTGAGAGTTAGCCACATTCTTTTTTGTTTGTTTTTGTTTTGCTAAAGGCTTTTAAAAAAAAACAAAAACAAAAACAAAATGAACTTTATTTGACAGGAAGAAACATCTGCCCATAAACTATTCTGATCAGCAAGACTGGTTCTTCAAAAATAGGAGAAATCAAAGCTCAAGGTCAAGTGAAGAAGGAGAGGGGGGAGGTGCTCCAGGAACCAAAGCAGAGGTTTCCCTACAGCCCATGATGAAGATTCTGGCAATGCAGACTGTCCCCCAGCAGCCCATGGCACTCCACTGTGAAGCAGATATCCACCTGCAGCTTGTGGAGGATCCTACGCCAGAGTAGGTGGATGTGCCCAAAGGAGGCTGTGACCCTGTAGAGAGCCCATGCTGGAGCAGGCTCCTGGCAGGTCCTGTGGCCCATGGAGAGAAGCCCATCCAGGAGCAGGTTTTCTGCAGGACCTGTGACACTGTGGGGGACCCATGCTGAAGCAGTCCATTCCTGAAGGACTGTACCTCATGGAAAGGACCCACTCTGGACCAGTTTTGGAAGAACTGCAGCCCATAGGAAGTACTCATGTTGAAGATGGTTGTGAAGGACTGTTTTGCATGGGAGGGAGGGAGCCCACATCGGAACCAGGGAAGAGAGTGAGCAGGAAGAAGCAGCAGAGCATTATGAACCGACCACAACCCTTTGAAACTTTGGAAAATCAGAGGGGTTGGAGGAAAGTGTTTTTAGATTTGTTCTCAATCCTTGCCATCCTACTCTGTTACTAATTGGTAATAAATAAAATTAATTTCCCCAAGTCAAGTTTGTTCTGCCCGTGATGGTAACTGGTTAAGAGATGTCCCCACCCTTATCTCAATTCATGAGCTTCTCATTGCGGTATTCTTCCCTCCATCCTGTTGAGATGGGAGAGTGGCAGAACAGCTTGGTGGGTACCATGTGCCTAGCCAAGGTCAATTCGTCCCATCTTCAAAGACTGGTTTTCAGTTTCTACACTGTGGGTAAGTGTGGAGTTTGAGGAAATTCCTAGACAGCTCTATACAAAGAATCCACAAAAAACCTTGCTACATCTTGTGTACTCC
>VZRW01001328.1:0-116645 GCA_013398125.1 Aegotheles bennettii
CCTGAACTCCACCATCTCACCATTGTCTTGTTTAATATTCCCCAATTAGTTCTGTATTGGATTCTATTTTGTACAGAGAATTATTTTCAGTTTGAAGGTTTGACTGACAGGTTTACATTGAATATTTTCAGGGCCATTCCTTGTTTATCTTTACTGCTAGAAAGGACAACTGTGATCATGTGGAATTACTGTACTGCTAACTATACTCTACAACCTCCATGTTGTTTTCTATTAACAAGCTTTAAAAAATATATTAACAAGCACTGATGTATATTTTCATAAAGTATAAATAGCAATTTCAACATGATTGGCTGATCAAATTTTGTTTTGTTGTGTTTTCCTGTGTAATTATCTGGAAGGAAGGCAGTTTCTCATGACCTCATAAGTTGGTAGTCTAGACTTAAGGGCTAGACAAGAATACTTTGCTGAAAACTAGCTGCTAAGCTCTAACAGCTGTGGGCTAAGCATTAGGAGAAATGTGTTACCCCTGGGAAGTAATATCTGACATCACCACCAAATGGCACATGAAAACTTCAGTTTGGGATTAAAAATTTTCCAACAGGAGCTACTACAAACTGATTCCTTTGCTCCCTTTAAAATCAAGAGGTGATCTCGAATCATATGCCTCAATAAAAATGTCACACCTATTAAAATAATTACTTTGGTCTGCAGTATTCCTTGAAACTCTGTTATTAACTGTAAATTATAAATGTCACAATCCTTAAAGCTGTGAATTAAATAAATGCCTTATTACGTTGTATGGCAACCATTTGGCGAGTTTAATATTTCCTTATATAGTCCATCTTGTTCTTTAAAAATTATACCTTTTTAAAAAGCATCAGAAATTTAAATGCCATTTATGAAGTTTTAGAGTTCTCTTACTATTCAAAAGTCTGAAGCTGGTCATGCAAATGATATTTATTGAAGTCAAAATTGATTGTATATTTAAATGACTTGGAGAAAGGCCTAAATAGAATGCACAAAATTAAAGTCTCCTTCTTCCCAGAAATCTTACTGATCCAACTGAAACTTCTTATCTTTATTGTAGATGGAAAAAATAAGTAAACAGTAATATTTGTAAAAAATGAAAGGCATTATCAGTACACCCATTGCAAGTTATTCAGTGTGCCATTAGGGTTATGAGCAGCATCTATCTAGGATGGTCTTTTGACTTTCAGATAGAGGAATTGTGAGTGGGATAGTTATTTCACTTGTTATCAAACTGTGTATTATGACAGAAAACGTATCTGAAAGAAGAAAAATGTTTTAAAACCACTGTAAAGAGTTTTAATTTTTCACTGTAGTTCTTTTTAATCCATTTATCCTCAGAAAAATTATTTTAATTGCCAGGTACCTAGCTTTGTAAGACTCTTTGAAAAATAAAAATTAAAATAAGTAGTAATTAATTTCAGAATATTGAAGAAAACATGAATTACCGTTTTTGTTTATGTGAATGTGTACGATTTGAAGTCCAGTTTCAAGAGCTCCTATACATAGCAAGGATTACTGGGGAAAGCGGGGAATGTCCTGTCACTAAGGCACATGACATTACTTGGCCTACAAATTGGGTCAGTAGGAAATATCAGGTATGCCACAAATATGCATATGTGAATTGATGGCTGAAACTTACAAATATGGATTGAAAACTGATTGACTGCTGAACATTTTATTAGGAACAGGGGGTTTTTTTCCTTTATTTTGTACAACAGACAATGGCTATGTTTTAAGAGTTCTTACTCAGTTGGCAATATATGTGCTACAAATTACTTCCCATCTGAAGTTATGGTGGACTATGCATCTTTTTCAAGTTTTATTGGAACATTGTTCCAATAAGGAAGGAAGATTCTGGATAGTGAAAAGTAATTATATTCTTCATTCATGCCTTGGCTTTATGGTAGTCATTCATTTTACCCTTTAACAACATGGGATAAGTACATTAGGTCACTTCCACCTTCCACTGCATAAGCACTGCTTATGACATTTTTTTGTTGTGTTCTTCTTCTTTGCGTGCCACTAGTGGGCATGTAAATTACATCCTGCTGCTATTTTTAAAGGTCCACCTGACAGGATCCCACCACCAACAAGACCTCTGCCAACAGTGCCCCCACATCGTTCAATCCCTCCAGTAGACCCGCGGAAGAATGACAGACAACCTAAACCTCCCCGGCCACCCACTGGTGACAAACCTTCCTATCCTGGAGCCAAGCCTAACATCTGTGATGGGAACTTCAACACTCTGGCTATTCTTCGCCGGGAAATGTTTGTTTTCAAGGTAGGAGGCTGTGAATTTTTCAATGTTACATCAAATGTCTACATTATACTTTTTATTTTTTTTAAAGCAAACTCTCATTCATCATGACTCCGCTTTCCCAGCCTGCTCAGAATTAGAAAGTTCAAGAAAGAAATTTAAAAATAAACATACACATGGCTTAAATGTCTAGCAGAGGACTGATGTCATGTTCTGTTTTGGGAAAATACCCATGTCAGCAGAAACTGTAATGCCTCCAAATGTAAGGGTAACTAAATGTTGCATGTTATGGAGAGATAAAAAGTGTAAGTCAACTCATGAATAATAGGAATTATTTTCTTGGGAATACAATCACATCCAGACATATAGTAGATATTGTGTCTTCACACTTTTTTTTTTTCCCTCCATGGAACTATAATTTTAACTTTACAATTAGATCTGTCATTTACAAAGGAAGTTTGTCATTGTGTTGTAATTGCATTGAAACCACAATATCTAAGTAAGGTCTTTGCCAGAAAAATCTATTGCAAATGTGTCATTGTTTATTTCCATTGACCTTCTTGCTCTGAGTTGATAAATGTGGCATATAAAACAAATCGAAATAAACAAACTGAACTGAATGCAATCGTTTGATGGAAGGACTTCGCTAAGACTCATGGACATCAAAGCTATTTTAGGAGGGTAATCTGCAGTATGGTTTTCAAAAAGCATTAATGTTGAAGAATAATTACAGAATCATTATTATTCAGTGTCTTAAACAAATTTTCTGACAGGTAGTGCTGTGCAAATATTCCAGATACAAGCAACAGGATGATCTATTATTTTGAAATACTGGTGTGTCAAATTTGCTTAAGCAATAGGAAGTGAGGGATCTTTGTTTTGTAAAAATATGATATAATTCTTTTTAACTTCAACATTATAGGTAGAGAAGAAAGCCATTTCACATGAATAGATAACATTTTTCCCTTCAGCAACTGTGTCAGTACAAGGGAAGTGCAATGAATTTATCCCAAAACATGAAGGTCCCAGTTCAATGGCTTTTGTTGTCCTTTCTGATAGGATCCATTTCTCCCTTATATGTTTTCTTTTTATGTAATCTATCACTCCAGATAAATCTTATTAGCTGTGCTATCTGGCTTTCACCTTCTTTAGCGTACCTGAAAAAATATGTACAATTAGCTTTACATGAATTCATTCAAAATTATTGAGCTACCTTCACAACCCAATGGGCAGGAAATATTTTCACCATAAACAGCTAAGGGTTTTGCAAGCCCTGAGGCTGTCAGCTCTTTCCATTTGAATAGATTGTATATCTTCAAACACTGGGAGGTCCTGAACTATCAGTCTTTTTATGACTAAAACTCAAAGGTTAAGGAAGAATCTAATTTTCCAACTTGTCATTAAACAGGATATTAAAATACCTATTTCAATCTCATGTCATCCACCTCAAGAGCAACAGAACCTATTCTCATTTATTTTAAGACATAAATCAATAAAGAGTGAAATGCTCTGCTACTAATACAAAATTTCCTGTCTAGCCAAGTCTGTGTTCCTGGATTCACCACCACTACTAATCACTCTTACGTATTTGGATTGAAAACACAATATAAGTTTTCTCCAAAAGAGTTTACTGCTTACTTCCTTAATACTACATATTTACTATGCAGTTTCTATGCTTACTATTGTGCAAACTTGTTTATGTTCCAAAATTAAAACTCAATTCATGATCCACACCCTAATGAGGAAACATGGTAAGACTTTGTCAGAGAAAAATTATCAGTAACAGTATTTACAGATTTCATGTTTAGAGTCTCACTCTCCAAAATGAAGTTGCTGCAATCATAAAAGCAACACGTTGGGAAGGGAAGAGGTGACCTTTGTCCACATTAATTTCTTTAAGGGTGCCACAGTTCCCCTTTTCTCCTCAGGGTACCTGTGAGCATGGCAAGGCATGACTTGGGTTAGCACATTAAGCTACTTAAGTATACAAATCTTAACTTTGTAGTCTGAATGTCTTTGAATACTTGAGTCAGTAGGCCTTGACTTTCTGATTTGGACATTAATTTGCTAATGAAGATTTTTGTCTGCTAAAGGAGTTTCATTACCTGTTTGAGATTTTTTTTGGGGGGGGAGGTGAAGGTTTGGTGTATGGGGAGGAGTATGAATGAATCAGGAAAGGGGAGAAGGAATTAGAAGTCAGGTGTCATTAGTAATTTTCAACTTAGCAGAATCTTGGGAGCAGATTATAAGGAAAAGCTGAGCATATCAGACTGTAGCAGGAGCAGGGCAGGAATTCATTCTTAGAAGGTATAAACTGGAATAGAGAGTGAATACAGGGAAATCATCCAGCAAAGGAGGAAGCAAAGCTCGAGATTCTGTGTTCTGGCACAACAGATAAAAACAAACCTCTTTGCCCTTGCCCCTTAATGCTAGTACAAGCATTGACTGAGAAGGCATGAGTATTGGGCTGAGAGCCAAGTACAGAGAGGTGGAGAAGAAGAAGGGATTGATGGCAGTACTGTACCAGGTGGAAACAATTAAAGAAGAATTATGACCTTCACTGGATGAATTATTGCTGGATAGTTCCCAGATGAGTTAAATTAATAAAGTTGGAGGCAAATCAAATGATATCCTTTTATTTCTTTGTCTATATCCACAGGTCTGTAATGACTGCGCAGTGGCAGATTTTACTGCCGTTTGAATGGCATGTATGCCACGTACTGATTTCAAATTGAAAATAGCCACTTTTTTATCTCATGGGCAAGTCTCAAGCTCGGGAGCTCAATTTGTTTAAATAATCCTTGAAATTGCTTGGGAATTTAGCCACAGAGTTGAAGAATGTGAACCATTTTGAATAATTAAATTCTAAATTAAACGTAAAACTAAAGCACGAAAAATAACAGTTTGAGATACACTGGATTTTCATAGTAGATGACAAAGAATATTGGTTTCAAGATTTTTTTCACTTGTCTGTTGAGATATTAGGTATACTTAAGAGTATCAGAATATTAGAAATAATTTCTATGTTGAAACAAATTGATGAGCTTTGTCAGTGATTTTAAGACTATCTGGCATTCTCAAATGGATATATCCAGAGTAAAACTGAATAACAGTAAACTTAAAGGGAAAATGGAATTTACAGTTATCCATTCCTTTTTATTGCTTTGCCATCACTTTGCCAAAGTAACAATTCTAGCAATACTTGATGGAAATTATAGGTTTATAGAAAAGAACTGAAGAGGACCTGCTCTTGATTTAACATGAATGGTAAACACAAAAGTAAAGCAAACTTGTTAAAGATTCCCCAAAGACCACCAAGTAAAATTAGAATTTTGCAGATCATTGTTTTGGTAGAAATGTTTGGATTTTAAGGAAAACATCATTTTAAGGAAAACATTTTTCATCAAATATACATGGACATATATACATACTGATGTATATATGTTTGTTCCAAACAGGACTTCTTCCTGAATTCTTTAAATTAGATGTCCTTAAGATGCCCCTGCTATAGCTGTAAAGTTCTGGAACACAGTATGCTATAGAAGAAAAATAGTTAAAATCAATGTGTTGTAACTATTGGTTTCAGTTGTCATCAAGTGGTATTTTGAAGTGTATGAAGTTTGTCTTAATTGAATGCAGTTTTTTAATTATTGTTATTATTTAATATATGCTTGAACTGGTGTAAGTAACCGTCAGGACAGAAGAATTTCTATACCAAAATTCATGAGAGCCAGGTTTTTATCTTGAGATTCCAGTTAGCTTTTGTATTTATGCTGAATGCAATTAGTATTCAGCTGTCACTCTCATTTCCAATCTTTTCGCCAACTATTTTCTCTTTCTAGTTAGAACTCCCTTGCGACACAGAAAATGGCTGAAAATTGAGAAAAACAAATTGGTCTTCCTTTTCTGGGAAAGTTGTGCAGAGTGGTATGACACTGTCTGCCTTTATGGAAAAACCTCTCAGACATTGTATATAGTAATATGAGGTATCCAGCAATACTGTCTTCTCGTTAAAGTCTCCTCAAAGTACCTCCAGGGCTACTGTGTCATGAAAATGAACCCCATTGTCTAAGGTCACCAGAAAAGATGGCTGAACAGATTGTAAGATCTCTCAAAGGATTCTGATCAAGTAACACTGGTTGCTTATTCTGTTATTTTTGAGGCATGTATAGGTTGTGTTTGACTACGTGCTGATTGTTCCTTGGCCACAAAACTACCTCTAACTCTCCTTCAACAACCTGTGTCACTGCTCTTAATATCCTTTTTCTTTATGTCCTTTTCAGTTTTACAGATTTCAACAAAATCCTTAGCTTTTTGAACAGCTTATATCAAGAAAAGTAAGCACTAAACATGTGGAACCTGTCCTGCACAATCAACAAGTTAGAGGGACAGGTCACTGCTCTTTCTTTATGTGACACAGGTTTTTGCTTCACAAAAAAACATCTCTTAGAGGTTGCACTTATCCTTTCTTTGTTTAATGCTAATTCCTTAAGAAACAAATGAATGTGTCTTATATTATCTATATTGGTTTTAATATTCATGTCAGAAGAGTTAACTCACTCCTTGAATAACAGCATTTTTTTAACCACTGTTGTATACTAAGGTATTTGTTGAAATGTAACGTAAGTATAAGAGAAAAAGCTTGTCCATCAGAAAAATGGCATTTACATCTCATAGAAATGTCTTCTGGAATGTTAATATTACAGATGGTAGAATATGAAACCAATTTTAGGAAGGCCTTAGCAGTCTGTGTTTTTTCTATTTTATAGTAATTTCTCCACAACTTGCAGAAATTTGTTTTCTGACTCTTCATCTGCTAAGAACCATTGTAAAAACATTTATGATCTGCCATGCAAGCCAAGCCAATTGGGCTGTCATTACCCCTTGGCATTAGTTTAGACTGTGGTTGCTTTCGTACATAACTGTATAGATGCATTTGATATTTATATCCAGAATTGTGTATTTATATAGTGTATGCTGTTAAGCACAAAAGGAAAGAAAAACCCTGTTTCTTGATATGTGATAAACACATGAGAAAATTTTAAAGCATTTTAGCATTGCCTATTTAATCATAACTAGTAGGTCTAATAAAAAATCTGTGAGATAGAGGGAAAGTACTAATAATAAAAAATAGAGACAATGAAACAGCTACAGCATGAGTCTTTACTCCACTGTATTTGAAAGCAGACATTTTTTCAAAGCTTTCCTGGTGTGTTTGTGTAGCTGGTTTTTGTTGTGTGATGCTGTGGCTGTCTAGGCTGTCATTGGCAGCCTGGGAAAGTTCAGCAGAGGATGATGTGGAAGTAGACACTTTGAGATTTGAGAGGGAAAACCACTTAACATCTCAGCTGTAATTGACTTGGAACAGGCGTTCAGAAGTATGTAAGTCTGCAGAGACAGGACTCCTTTCCCCTTACTTTTTATATCATTATGTTAGGAAGAACACCCTGGTGGGATTTGCCATTTTTTAACTCATCAGGGAGAAGGGCTGTGCCTATTTAGATAATTCATGTTATATGTTGAAAAGGAAGGAGAAAAGTGGCAAAAACTCAGTGGGGACTTCAGTGTATCACAGTAGACCAAGCCCAAGTACAGCAAATGTACAGGATGAATGTTTTGTGGCACAAAAACAAATTGTAGGATATCAAGAAGGAAAAAAGCAAGGACATGCTGGAATACTAAAAAGTCATAGCTTGTATATTTTGATAATGGATACTTTCACAGACAGATGTAAAAATATTTTCCCAATGTTACCTAAACCTTTCAGTGTTCTTCTAAGCTAGGGAAGGGTTTTAGCTAACACATTTCACAGATTTAAAATGGAAAGCAGAGTCTGTTTGTCACTGTATGGAAAATAGGTAGTATATTCCATTCAGCTACAGAGGAATTCAGACAAGAATGTAATTACCTGTGTAATAATTGTACCAGAATAGTTCAGTTAAAAATCCTTCTATCCTCTCACCTTTTAGAAATTGTCTTGGACTTTTACATTATTTTATGTTCATTTGAAAGAGGGCAGCCCATTCACAACTGTACTTATCTAACCCCTACTCACCTACAGGCATATTTGTACACATATAAATATTAGGTATAGAAAGTTACAAAAAATCGTAACTATTATTAGAGCTTTATTTACAAGAGCATCAGGGTAATGAATATACATGTTATTGAAACTTGTAAGCAACTCGAACTGATTAACAATCTGTACTACCTGGCTAATAAAATTCCTATTATTCATATACTAGCCCATTAAAATGATAACCTTAGCAGGTTGCGTGACTCAGTATCTTCAGCAGGGCTTTGCATTTGTTAGAAAAAAGAGTACTATTTTTTTCCAAAAGACTATGCTTTCATTGGCAAACAATGTGGTGTAAAAAGATTTGATCAGTAGCAGAGCAGATGGTACTGAGCTCCTCTCATGTCCATCATATGTGCTTTGCTTTTAATTAGATACAGTCTGTCCTCTGAGGCCAAACAGTTCCACTATACATGTGGCCCATATTTTTCTGAAGGGCAACTATCCCTTAGACACTGGCGTGCATCTTTGACTGTGGGCCCCTCGAGAGTGTACCACACAGGAATTTCATTTACTGCAAGTGGTGTTACCATCTTGTTAACATGTAATTGGTCACACCATCTTAACCCAAATAAACCCTCACATGCAAAACACATATTATTTCTCCTCATACCATTTTTTGCATGACATAATGGTATCTGTTGCTTGGCTACCTCTGTACTGCAAGTTTGGATGTTGTGCATTGCAATACAGTCCAGGGAGAAGAAGTAGGCTTAATAACAGTGGCAAGACACCACCTTGACCTTACAGGCTAATACCCTTCTGAATTTTCTTTTCCCTGAGATAAAAATAAGGCAGAATGCCTTGTTTAAATTAGATTTAACTATAAGAAAAAAACATTTTCATAGTAAACTCTTACAGATTAAACACTGAAACAAGTTGTCCGGAGAGGTTGTTGAGTCTCCATCAACTCTGTGGAGTTGGAGATACTCAAAAGCTGACTGGACATAGACCAAGTCAGCTGGCTGTAGCTGCCTCTACTTTGAGCAAAGAAGGGGGTTGGATCTTCAGAGGTGCCTTCCAACCTCAACCCTTCTCTGATTTTGTGTAGCAATTGAAATAACGAGCACTAAAAATGCATAGCCTCCTAAACTGTTCCTGTGTTAACTGTTTTTCCCACTTTCTTCCGAAGGAGAGATCAAGTATTTCTTCATACTCCCCCAAAACCTCCATCAGCCCCTTCCAACCTCAGCCATTCTGTGATTCTGTGAATCCACTGAAATTTGACTGATTTGTCCACTCGTTTCCCAGTAACATTTCTTCCATCATCTCTTTTGGGATATGGCCCTCACAGACAATACCTAGTGAGATTTGGTCAGGAGACTTTTGTGACTTCTGTATTCAGCTCAGAAGGGACCAGACAGACGAGACAGGTATGTGGCTGCTGCTCACAAAACACTAAGGGGGGAACTGCAGGGGAGAGAATGTTAACCCCTTCCAGCTGTTCAAGACCACTCTGCTGTCTCCTTCCCCTGTCTCTGCTTTCAGGGGAAATCACCCTACTTTCTAGGGTCAGGCTGTGGGCTAAAATACTTTATTCAAAGCCTGATCCAGTCTTCTCTGTGAGACTCCCACCGCCTCATGATGAGCTGTTAATACCAATAAGGTACATTTCCTACCCCAGAGACTCCTCACAGATAAAAAAGAGGTAATTCAGACTCTTCAAGAGTTTTCACAATGGGCTACACAGACTGTGCTTAACAGAAATATTCAAGTACTTGTGTGAATCCATATACATACGGTTGTTCTGAAATCTAGTTGACCATTATCTTAGTTGTGCTTTTGAGCAGAACAAATGTTATATACTATCAAATGCAAGAAATACATAATGATTATAGTTTTTCATAGCACTACTAAATAAGTGAAAGACATTAAAAATACAGATAAATGCACACAAAAGACTGATCTGGCAGATTTACTTCTTATGAATAACCCAAGTCTAGACAGAGAATCTCAGTGGGGAAAATATGTGCGCATAAGCCCTCAGTGGGCATGATCACTAGAGTAAGGACTAACGATGCAAATCAAAATTGAAAGATGAAATTCCAATTTTTTTTACTGTCACAGTTACATTATTTACTTGCTATAGAGAATCTTGTGACCATATTAATTTTTCACTTGTTATTTTACTACAACAAAAATGACTAACAAAAAGCTTTAAAAGAATTCTAGGTTACAAAATGTATTTGATTTTGTAGAACTTGCCTGTTTTCAGTCACCCTGCCTAAGTGAACTGATTAAAAATATTTCATTGGCAAGAGAATAGAAAAAAGCATTATTGACAAAAAATAATTGCAAAAACTCACAGCAAGGGATAATCTAAAATTACATGGAGGCATGTCTTCAATTTTGTACCACCAGCAAATGTTACTGTGTAATATTAACAATACATTTTAATTGGGGCTACGTCCTAATGGAACCAAAGGGAGTAATTGCAGAAATACTTCAAGCACAGGGCTTAATTAAAATTTCTTGTTATACAAAATTGTGGCCTTTCAACTAATTTAGGTAAACATTTTGGGAAATAATTGGAATGGCTTGTAAGTTTTTTCAAGCAGTGGTATTGATCAGTCTTGAAAACATTTGCGTAATCTTGATTTACAGCTAAAGCTTTATATTCCAGAAGTATTTGTGTATTTCTAATTTCTTTGGGTTTTGTTTGATTTTTTTTTTCACTTTCAAGGTATTGGGGGTCCGCAATGCAGAAGTTTAACAGGCATTTAAATGAAAAGAAACTAATCTCATATGTTCCTCTGAATTAGTCATTTCCTGTGCAAAACACTGTACTACTAAACAGTTGAGGTCCTAAATAACTTAGAACAACATCCATGTTTATTTTTTCAAGAAATCAGTGAAACAGTATCCACAGTATTGAAAATCTATTGAAAAATATAAAAAAAATATAATAGATATTTATTTAAATCCTATATTTACTTCTTTTTTATAAGCTATATCTTGAATATTTTTTAAGTGTTGCTTTCCTTGCCTACTGAGTGAAAACCATGGCCCAGTGGAAACTAATGGAAAAAAAATCCATTGACTGTAACAGATTCAGGATTTTACTTGGACAGAGTTAAGTACTTTTGACATGCAAGGGAGACATTTGAGGAATATATATTAGGTAAAATAGCACAAGAAACAGGCATATGAACTAAAACATGTAATATTTTTTCCATTTGAGTCATCATTGTTAGAATGTTTGCATTTTAAATATAACGTATAACTTTTTTTCTCAATGCCAGGAGAAAGTTTTTCAATTTTACTCAAAATTAGCAATTTTTTAATATTAAAACATGCCCAGTTTTCTTATGTTTCCATGGTGCAGAACAGACCATTTCTTCATGAGCTCATGGAACTCATTGGCTTTTATGTGAACTCACCATGGATACAGGCAACACAAATGAGTTCAAGAAAATTTACAGGTCATTTTGTAGGCTAAAAGTGCAATTACTACTGGGGAAATAAAGTCAGCTGCTCTCTAGGAGCCTAATGTTCATCCTGTGGATGAAGGGTTTTGTGCAGTACTTCCCGTGCATGTGCTGTTACCTACAGAGCATTAGAGGGGATGGGAGCATTCCAGAGATTCCTAGCTGCAAGCCTAGATTTGATGTCTTTGGAGGTCTTTATTGTACCTTTTTTATGGCTATCTGTTTGTCTCTTCATATTGGATCATCATCATGTGGTAAATGGCACATTTGTAGAGTCTCAGTCATTTTAATTATTTGGACAAATTCAGAATGAATTGAATTGCTGAATTCAGTTAGGAACACAGAAAGCCACTCAAAGGCTGCACCGCACAATATTATCTCTAGCTGCACCGAATAGATACACTGAACAAGTTCTGATGTGAAAGATTTTCCAAGAAGAGCTGAGTGCTCTTGGAAGCATATGATAGTAATATGGTACGTGGCAGTCTTCCACGTAAGGCCCAGATCAACTCATAGTATTGTTACGGGTCTCTGAGATTGCTGATTTCATGTATGATGCAAGATTGAGTGTCACCTGGCCACTCGTGGTAACCAAAGACTTCATAGAACATTTTAGAAGTATTCTGCAAAACAGTTTTTCCTTGGACTGAAATTATTCTATAGATACTTACAGGTTTTGATTGCTTTAAAGTAGTTTTGAAAGGTTAATATATACAAAGAAGAATAGATAAATGTCATTACTACTTCTACACAGGGAAAATAGAGAGGACAGATGAGTATACATCATAAGTTTTTAAAAAAATCTCACATACAATTTTATAATGAAGAAATTATAAAGTACATATTTGAATAAGACTGAAAGAATTAAAATAAAGCATATAATGAAAGAATCATTTACTAATTGAACAGAGCTGTAACAAAATGAGGATAATATATTTCAAAATTAAATATTAACCAAATGTACATCAAATTGTTCTTAAATTAATTACTTCCATAGATCACCAAATACTAATAGCAGTCTAGATGTTTATTTTAGAATGAGTATGTTCATATGCAGTAATTTAAATTTGTTAGTTTGAAATGTACAGATTTTATTTCTTAAATTCTTTTCATTTGTATTGGAAAGGGCAACAGCAATAATATGCCCTTTTCAGTGCAGATGAGTTAGTTACTGCACTCAGCTGAGCAGAGATAGGCAAAGACCAGGATTTAAATCAAAGCATGTCTTCCAAAAGAGAACTATAGCCATGGTTGTGGATGCCTCTGCAAGTAGGCTATGTTCACTACATTCATTTAACGATGTCATTTCTGTGGCAGTTCTCTATGAAATCTACCAAGCCTGTTTCCTTAAAAGCATAGGAGTAAGAATAAGAATAAGAATGGCATCTTTGGGCATTTTTTAAAGCCTAACATCTATTTTAAGAACTGTTTTTCTTTGTGTGTATGTCTTATACATTCAATCTTCAAGGAAGCACACAGAGTACTTGGGTATACCAATAGTCAACCAAATAGATGTCCAAAACCATTTCTGCACAGCAAATGACCAAACTACATGAGGTACTTGGCTTAATATTTTGTTATATTTTAATTAGGAAGAGGTAATGTAAGTTCACAGTACTGTGCACTGTTTTCATATTTGCCTTGTACTATGCAAGATATTTTGTAAAATTTCTACATATAATACCCAAAATAAATTTCACAGTTATATTCTAAAAACATTAATGGTATTCCTTTTATGTTGATGATTTTAGACAAAATAACACATCTTTGAAATAATTGTTGTCTTTCAAATGAGAAAAATACAGCATGAAAGGGTAATTTGCAGAATCTAGTCTAAATATGAATGGGTGTTTTACAAAGCTTGTTGAAGAACTGCAGAATTCTTGTGTAGCTTGTTGGCAGGCCTTCAGTATTACTCCTTGTATATTGAAAATAAAATCAGAAATTCCTCAAATCTACTACTGAACATGAAAGTGCTTTGAATATCATAAAATCATAGAATCATGGAATGGTTTGGGTTGGAAGGGACCTCAAAGATCATCTAGTTCCAACCCCCCTGCCATGGTCAGGGGCACCTTCCACCAGACCATGTTGCCCAAAACCCCATCCAACCTGGCCTTGAACACTTCCAAGGAGAGGGCATCCACAACCTCCATGGGTAACATGTTCCAGTGTCTTACCACCCTCACAGGAAAGAATTTCCTCCTAATATCCAATCTAAATGGACCTTCCTTTAGTTTGAACCCATTCCCCCTTGTCCTATCACTACATGCCCTTGTAAAAGGTCCCTCTCCAGGTTTCCTGTAGGCCCCCTTCAGGTATTGGAAGGCTGCTAGAAGGTCTTCCCAGAATGAAAAAGCTCTTAAATGTAGAGCAATGCTTTTACCCTTTCTTAAATATGTTACCACAGAGGCAGCAGCAGCTTGGCTGAAGGGGTCAGCTGTGCCCTGTGATGGGTCCATTGGAACTGTCTGGAACTGCTGTGTCTGGCACAGGGCAGCCCCACCCTCTCCTCACAGAGGCCGCCCTGCAGAGATGCCCTGCCAGCACCTGGGCATTGGTACTCAATACAAATGGTCAAAGGATGCATTACAGAAAGAGTAAAGAAGGAAGCTTATAGACAAAAGTAGAAATTCTAAGGTATAATAAAGGAGGAGAAAATCTGCATCTTGGATCTACCACTGTGTAGCACTAGACATAGGAAAACTGGGGTTCAGCTGATAGTATGTTATAGAAATTGCTACAAAAAGTCAGGCAAGGTTTCAAAGGGATTACCAGTGTTTCTGCTAATCAGCCATACTTCAGAATTTGATGTTGAACATAAACAAAGTATTTTTGCTCCAGCTTCATAGTTCCTCTTGTTACATTCTGTCATTCCGGTGCATAAACCAGACTTCAGATGAGCAATAGTGCATATTACAATTTTCCTGTATGTAGTGTCCATGAAGAAGATCTATACAACAGTTTATAAATGCGGTGGGGGAAAGAGTTTTCTCTAGTGAAGTGAGTCAGAGTGTATATAGAGTGTAACAGCCCTTTGACTCCTTTGGAAAAAAAAAAACGTTATTTTTCAGATTTTCCCTAATCTTTGACACCTAATTTCTGGATTACTGTAGCTTGTTTTTAAAAGAGCATAGCAAGAGATTTCAGCATGAGCAATGAAGAACAGTTTTGCACATATCTCAAATGGGCAAAAGAAGCTCTTCAGGTCAATAATTATGACTCAGAATATGAAGACAAGAAGTTAGATTTTAACATAAACAGAGCGTTTTTCACCTTGAATAAATTACTTGACATTACTTTACTTTGTTAGTTACATAGAAAAACAGATAAGAACAGATACTAGAAAAAACAATATACTACTCCTTAGCAAAGATTTCCTAGACAAAATCACTAGATAGCTATATAGTTTTTCTGCTTGAAAATGTGTTTACACCACTGAATTTTTCCTGTCAGTGGCTTAGTTCTGTTTTCAGAGACACTGCAAAGCAGATTCAGTGTTCCCATGAACAACAAATGTGTAAGTTTACTGTTTTTTTAATTGCGGCTACTCTGAGTCACAGTAGTTAGGGTTTTTTCTCATGATGTTGGTTGCATTAACGTTGTTAAGAAGAAGAATTAGATCATAACAAACAATGGCTTTAGGTTGTCTGGTGGAGTACTTCAGTGTCTGATTAGATGCCAAGAATAAGTGGTAATTAACAGTGGTTAATAAGTTGCATCAAGGAAGTACATTCCTTGTTTGGGAATGGAAGGAAACAACAGAACCAGCAATAGCATTTTGTGATGTTTTCTTAAACATTTGTTTTGAATCCAGTGACTTGGTCTCATGTCAGTGAGGAGATGATCAGGAGGTTCAGGATCTCAACATAGGAGGTGCTGAGGTTTTCCTGAGTGGAGTTAAATGCTCAGACTTCTCACAGTGGTTCTCAGAACAAATTTTTACCCTATTATAACCACACTGTCTCAAACATATTAGGAAAGATGAATTGTTTCTAGAAGTCATCTTCAATGCATTATACATTCATCTCATTAATGAACACATAATAGTCCTTTGTAGTTTTAAAGGAGCCTTGTTCTTAATGTGAATCAGGTTTGGTTTTTTATTTAGTAAACACTGAGCTAAAGTATTCTCTGTGTTTAGAATAGATTATTTCATTAATTGTTTCCTCAAATGAGCTAGATTGGTAGTATCCGTTTAATGTCTGATTCCAGTCTCAGTAGAGCCAATTGCTTTTTGCTGTGGAATTAAGTAGGAACTGAAGTAGGGCTAATCTATAAGCTTCCTTACAAATTCTATATTGAAAAAAATGCAAAACAAAATAAAATAAATTTCAGCAATCATTGTCATAGCTGAATTGTGCTAAATTTTTTTCAACATTTAATTTCCCTTTACTGTAACTCCTTTTTTTTCTGCTCCACAAAAATTATTTCACAGAAAGTTGCTCAAAAACATTCCTTTTTTCCTGTTCTGTGCAGTGGTGTCCTTTGAGTTAAATGCTATATATTCCAAATTTGGAATGCTGAAAATGGATGTTATTATAGAAATAATGGAATTCCCCAAATGAGTAGGAACAAAACCTTTCATCCCACATGCTGCAGGCCCAGTGTTACCATCATTGAGATCCCCTGGTGGTTTTCACATGATCTGATGAAGTAGGTGTGGAAAAGTGCCTTTTGAGATTAGATTAAGGTTTTTAAAAAGATATTCCTAACTTATTTTGACTTATAAATATATTTCCCAAATTCAGGAAATTTCATAATACTCACAAGAAATGTGTGTAGTAGGGGAACTTAGTTCTTTCCTGGATCATAGACTTGAAACAGTCTCTGCAGGTTCTGTCCACTGGTAAGTTTCCCTGTACATAACTGGAACATAATAAAAAAATAAATAATCATTTATTTTTTTTAATAATTTAAAGTTACTAAACAGCTTATTGTATTATTTACTAGTGGCTGGTTTTGCGATATAGGGGAAAAAATTAAAGTATACTCATTTGTCTGAATGTTTCAGTCTGCCCCTTCTACTTTGCATAGTTGCTGGCTATGTTTAATCTTCCATTGACAAAGGCTTGCTTTTGCACATGGTCAGAAGTAGCTTATGGGAGACAGCCCAATGCAAAACCTTGATGTATTTTGTCATTAAGTTACAGTATTAATTGGAATTCAACATTTGATTAACATAGGACAGAAGTATTATGAGTATTTACCTTTTTTTTTTTTAATTAAATAGGCCAAGCAGTGATCTACTGGAATCTAGCTGTAGTAAAACTTCTTTCTCTAGCAGCTGTAAATAGTTTTTCACTTTTGAATCTCATTATATCTTTTGGTGGTGGAATACCCTTAACAGCCCTACGTATGTACTTTAACATCAAGTCAGAGTCTCGGTATTGACTGAGAGAAATTCACACAGAGACACTTGCCGTGCAACGCAGTGGTATTTCAAAAATTACCGTGGGTTTCACAAATAGTTTTATAATTATAGTCAAAGTATTATAATTTACAGTTGGGATTTGTCCTTGTTTTTCATCTACCCTCTCTCTGCCTTAAGTCTTTTCCTGCCTTGTGTGCCTACAGTGAATTTTAAGATTCCTTGTAAAACCAGCACAGTGCCTAATTTCTGCTAAAGTCAACTTAATCTTCATCTCCAAGTAGTTACAAAAGCTACCATTTGAAAGGTTTCCAATTTTTTCTTCTTTTTAGCTCTTTGTAGATTTTTAGAATGTCTATCACATTGGACAGTCTTTCTGTTTTTAATGGGTATCATTTGGACCTCTGAGTCAGAGTGTCACATGTCATTACAGAACTGCAGATGGAGTTCATTAGGTATAAAATAAAGAGCAGAGCTGTAGAGATTTTGTAACAAATTAATGTTTTATTGTTGGCAATGGCTGTTGATCCAGAGACACAGAAGAAAATGAGGTGCTGAGAGAAGAAAACTCCATTCATTTTGCACTAAAAAGTCCCCTAGTTTGTGTGTTATGGATGAACTGAAATATCTGGAGATTGCTTTTAATTCTCCTACCCATCACTTGTGTCCCTTAAGGAACCTGAAAGATGTTTAAGGTGAAAATAAATACCAAAATTGAAATTAATTATTCATAGGAGTACAGATTTAAATGTTCATTAAAAAACAAAAACAAAAAAACCAACAAAACAAACAAACAAAAAAGAAAAAAAAATAGATGGCAGCAGTGCTTACCAGCATCAAATAGAAATAAATAAATGGAAAGGTACAAACTTTTTGGTTTAGAAACTTTTCTAAAAGAGTTCATGGAATTAAACATGAAGAATAATTTAACACAATCATTACTAAAAAGCTAAAATTGGTTTATTGTAAGATTAGGAGGAGACTGTATCTGCCAATAAATATTAAAATTATGCATTATGAGCTAGATTTTTTTACTCATAATACTCTCTTCCATTTAAGATTCTCCAAATTGTTAATAAAGAAGTGCTTTTATGAGGAAGGTATTTGCTATTATCATACACAATGTTCCAAACTTTAGTCCCTTCATCTGATCACCATTATGCATACACACAAAAAAATTCCTAGAGCATTTACTGGCAGAATGATTCATGTATAACCTCTGTTCAGTTTGTTTTCTCTAAAAGGCTTTTCTTCTGAATAAAGCAAACTTCATAACACTCAGTTTGAGTGACTGCTCCTGCTTTTTCATCCTAATATTACTCTTTATCCATAATAGTGTTTCTGAAACAGCTTACAGTCTCTCCTTACTGAATGCCCGTTTTCTGATTCTTAGATGCATTTCTCACTTTTCAATTCAATTTTGATTTCTTTTATTTTTTTTTCAGTTCTGCTTATTGAACCAGGAATTGTCCAAGTTTAATTTACTTAATATTTCTATAGTCATAATATTTAATGAACCATTATTATGCAAGATCCCAGCTGCACAGGAGTGATCCATATATTTGAAGTGTACATATTGGGTAACTACAGATGCTTACAAAAAAGCATTTGCTAGCTAGCAAGGAAAAGCACTAAAAGCTATGCGTTCAATGTATGTGTTTGTCAGGCTTGGAATTGGAGTGCACGTGACAAATCATGTGTTCAGTCTGTCTGCAGGAGTTAATGTGTTTTGGGGAAATAAAATAACTAAAAGTATATTTAACCAATATAGTGGGAAAGATGGTTTTTCAATACAGTGTTTCTCGAAAGAGACAAAATTGTGTTTATTCAGAATAACCAAATACACCGAGACATGTTTTGTCAGAGAAACTGCTTCAAGCTATTTACTTCAAGCATGAAAGAGCTTTCTTAAGAGTGAATACACTTTCTCTTGGACTATGCCTCTTTCCAGTAAGAGCTGGACTGTGTTGAACACATTTTCAGTAGTTGTACCTGTTTATCAAAATGCAGATGGCAAAATTACTGGTGAATATAACATTGTTTAAGATAAATTAAGTACATTTAGTCCTATGTGCTGAAATGATCCATTCTTTCTATAAGCAGAGCCTATCTCATCTGATACTTGAAAGATCCTTGGCAAGACTTTGCCAGCCACATGCTAGTTTCTTAACCAGAGTTCCAGAGTTTGAACTCTGGCAGTCTAAAACCATTGAGTCCAGTACGTTTATAGGAAAGTCATCCAGGAAAAATAAATTTACATAAACAAATTATTCTATCAGCCTCTGCCAACATCTACTTTGCCCAATCTTATAAATGATCCAGACTTCCAGTTCTGCTCTCAGACATTTCCAAATATTTGCTGATTCTTGTCAGTCTGGATATCTCAAAAAATAAAACTATATAAATCTATCATGTGCCTGCTTCTGTCTGTTTAAATAAGACCATAAAATTTCTAAAATTATAGATTTCCAAAATTTTAGTTCTGTGGAAACCTGTAGAGTCACTACTGATGTGCAATTCCCCATTGTTCATGATTACTGCAATGGCATGTAGATCTACTGAAAACAGAGTGGCAAAAAAGGGAGTCTACTGGACTCCATCAGCAGAAGAGAGAGCATGTTATGTTCACAATTATGCTTCAGAAAGGAATATTTAGACATTAAAGGCAATGACACAGGAAGATCTTATTTCAAGCCACAGATCCTTTATCCTTAATATTGACCAGATGTGTTACAGTATTAAAAGGTTTCCTGAAAACAAGCAGAAGGATTTAGTCTACAAGGTGGTTTTAATATGAAGCAACAAAAATCTTGGATTAGATCTTGCAGTCAAAGTGCTACTATTCTTGGTGATAAAGGAAAAGAAGTAGTGTGAATGAAGGCTGAACACCAGTGAGCAGCTGTGACTGTTGCTGATTGCTTATGGCTGTTAAATTGCCATACATGTCTGCAGATAGCTGTGGATACTCTGAGTTTGCATGTGTTTAAAAGGCGTAAAAGTCCACCAAGTGCTATTAATCACAAAATTATCGCCTTTGGTTCAAGGGGTGCCTGAACCACAAGTGATGGGTGGCTGTAAGAGTGTATCAGAGAGGTGTTATTGCATGTTCCCTTTGTTTTTATTAATAGAATAGAATAGAATAGAATAGTGCAGTTGCAAGAGACCAACAACAATCATCTAGTCTGACTGCCTGACCACTTCAGGGCTGAAGTCTTATCTCTTAATTTACTAGTGACTCCACTAGAGATAGGATACAGGCCTAGGTGAACCCTGATCAGACCGTATGTGGTCATCCTTATGAGTTTATGTTCTTTGCACTATGACAGATTAAACCCAGGAGACAAAAAGTAGACAATGGACAGGATTTACCTCACTTGCATTTAGATGCCTACTTTGTACATTGCAGACATCTAAACAGGAGCCAGATTTCTAGATTCCCTTTATAATCAGTGTAGAGAAGTAAACAATCAAGTGAAGCTTAACTTAGAATGTTTCTAGGAAGGATATTTATTGTGCCGGGTTCATTGATTCATTTCTAAACTAATTTTTACATTGTAGATATATGTCTAGTCAAATCAATTCTACTGATGTAACTCACTAAACACTAATCTAGCAGTATTAGTGCAGAAGTAGTAGTCTCCTTTGTAGAATTCAGGAAGTAACAAGGTACACATTGAAAGAGAAAAGATCTTGAAGATTCATGATTTTTCATTATACTATTTTAGATACTATTTCTATTGGAAGTATCTCTAAAATAACTATAGAATACAGTGGGGATGTTCTATAATCAGTCTCAGGTGAAAAGACCTGTGCCAGTCAACGATGGATGTGTATACACAGGAACACCCTGCTGAATTAATTTCTTGTTAGATACCTTGAATTATTTCTTGTTGAAAGCTTATGGATGAATAGCATAGACATTAGCATTTATATACATATATATATTCCCATATATAAATATTAAAAAAATCTTGGGGCTGTGCTGCATTAATCAAACATTCCAGCTTTGCCATAATTGTAATATTGTGGAGATTTTAATTGTGGTATAGCAGAGCAAATTATCGACTTGTTAAGTAATTTGAGCAAAAAAATAAGTAATAGTCTCACTATCATACTGAAAATTGCTAATATTAAAAAAGAAATATACAATTTGACGTACAACTCAAAAACAAATCTGCAGAATATAATTTTATTGGTCTTGCTATCAAAATGAGTTAATGCAAACATATTCCACAAATCACTAAGACTGAAGGCATAACTCAGTCTCAATAAGAGGATCTTTGTTGGCTTTTCGATTTTACAGGTTTTGTTGCACTGTGAAATCTGTGTTTGTTACAGAGTCAGTTTCTTTCAAGAATGCATGTTTAGTCTCTTTACTGGTGTCGTTCCATTGGCACTTTGATATTATACCAGAAAGCACCATGATGGAATATTACGAGCCAGTGAGCAGTGCAGTACTGCCCAAATTAAAATAACTGCTTGCTACTCTGGCCACATCTGTCTTACCACTTGGAACTTTGTGAACTGTTGATTATAGATATGACTATTTAATGTCTGGGGTTGTTTTGGTGTTGGTTTTGGATTTCTAAACAGTCAATGGAATTGATTGAATATGTAACAATGTAGTTTAAGTCTGATCAAAAGAAGATTAGTCCTGTTATTAGAACTACAGAAGTCCTTCTCTTGTAACACATTAATGTGGTTCGCAAGACCTGCTTAGCTGTACTAGCTGAAAGCCGAGATTCATTAGCCAACCTAGAATGTTATAAGTGTTGTCTATAGCACTGATGTCCAGACTTTACTGAGTACATTAGTGAACTGATTATGTGTGTACTTACGTCCTTTTGCATTCAGCTAAGTAGTCAGCCTTTGTTCAGCTTTAAATATCTTGCTTATTTTGTACCCATAACTTGATTGATGTCCTTCTGTGTTGGTGAACATTTTATGAGAGCTGGATACGTTCCTTCCTACAACTAAAAATAGCTTTCTAATATGTGCTTTTACAGTCAAATTCAGACAAATAAAAAGGGTTGTCTCTGTCTTGGAGTGAAGGAAGAGAAGATTGAAATATTCCATTATACTGAAGATAGTAAAAGATATCACAAAGACTGCAGTTTTAAATCACTGCAGCTTGCTACTTGTTTGTTCTTTTCCTAAACTTTAATAACTCATCTCTGTGATACTGCCTGGCTTTTGAGGGTTTTATAGAAATTTGGGGAGGACAAAGAACTGTTTGGCCTATTGTGATTTATCATTACATCATTCCTCCCTACGTCATTCCTAGATTGATAATGTCTGAAAAATCTGACCTGAAAACCCATTTCAATAATTTATTATTGCTTCAACAAAAAAATACTTCAACAAAAAAATACTTCCAATTGTCTGCTTTGAGGATATTACCCCTAATTTTAATTTCCCAGAGCCTTCATTTCTTACTTCCATTCTATAATAAAAAATAACGGAGGTTGACATAATCTGTTTCAGTATTCAGAACACATGCTTCAGTTGGGCCTTCCCAAATACTTGCATCTCTAAGTTGTATTCCCCACTTTCACCAATTCTCTTACTGGAATTTAGTCAATTAATCCTAAAGAGTTGCTTTGCTGACCTTCCTTAAATGTTACAATACATCTTACAATAAAAAAATCAATGAAAATTGAAAACGGAAATCTAATTACATGAGAGTAGTGAAAATGTATTACACTAGCAATGAAACAGCTAGACATACAAAATGTGAGAAATTTTAGTAGTATTATTTCCAGAAAATTGCAACTTTTTAATATATTTTTCAGGTTGTTTAAACTATTTGAACTTTTTTTAGTACTAAAGTTCTCAGAAATCTGCAACTCAAAACAACTCTCAATTTTAGACTTGTATACGCACATTGCTAAGATGTATTTATATATATCTATTGAGCTGTTTTGTGTTTGTATGGCTAATATTTTTGTGGACATTTATAAATTGTTCAGTCATTGGCAAGATAAAACAGAGCTCTGATCTCAGGTTTGAAAAGAAGATGAATATAGTTCATCATAAGCCTGCTCCTGCGAAGTATTACTCTCTAAGGTGTGCCAGTTCAATAATCTCTTTTGCTTAGCAGGTTGACCTATACAGAAAGAAGGCTGAACAGCCATGTAAAACTGTGACAGGTATCTGACAGAATAACACTTTATTTATCACTTAAGGGGTTTTGGTTTGTTTTATATAATATTAATGCTGAAAAATGTGCAAATGTGTGCAAAAAGTTAAATGCTTGCTTACCTCCTTTCATCTCCAAATAATGGATGAACTGGAACAATGGTTCTTAAAAGAGCTGAACAGTTATGACAACTACATCTTTTATCAATACCTACCTAATTGTCACATACTCATTTCTCAACTTGAACATTCCTCATTCCTCAACAGTGTAACTTCTGTATGACTCTCACTTAAAACAATAGCATATCCCACAGGGATAAGCCATTTGAAATGGCAACAAGCTAAGAGATTTACTAGGTCACTAGATTTAGCACCTATAACTGCCTGTAATATTAACATTCTATTTAATATTACACTGCAAATACATGACTGCAAATCTTCATTACAGTAAAGTTGTCATCAAAGTGTAGTTCTTATCGGACCGATGTAGTAATGTTACATCTATGTCTATCAGTCTTTCACTGTTAGCAGCCATTGCAAAATAATGGCTTGCAGCTGATCTTCAAAGCCTCTCTAGTCTCATTATATTAGGTTTAGACATATGCATATAGTTTGGTCTAAATGCATTTGTAGTCAGTCTACAAATTTCAAGTTAACCCCCTCATAGGAATGAGGTTGAGAAAGCTCACGTGCTGTATGTTCTGCCAAAGGCTATCTACACCAAACACTGTTCACATCGGTAGCTAATTCTCATCTCAAGGAACAACTAGTTCTGTCACATTTGTAATGTGTGGATGTGGCATGAATGCAAATACAAATATGGTTATGCAAACAGCAAAAGGTCATGCTCTACAAATGCTATGATAGACTGTTCAGTATTTTCAATATGGCAACTGAACACTTACAAATGCCTCAAAGCATGGTAAGAGACATATTTTTGTTTTCCAGGATCAGTGGTTTTGGCGAGTCAGAAATAACAGGGTGATGGATGGGTACCCCATGCAGATTACCTACTTCTGGAGAGGACTGCCTCCCAGCATTGATGCAGTTTATGAAAACAGTGAAGGGAATTTTGTCTTCTTCAAAGGTAAGAAAAGAAGAAAAGTAAGATTTTGTGTAATACTTTTGGCTATGATGATTTCTTGGAACATATCTTGCTAATTTTTACTAATGATGTATAAATCATGTTGTAAATTGGTAGCAAAATTAGGAGTATGAGAGTTACATTTACTCATTTTGGCAGCTACAGCTTTAATTTGTGATTACCCTTCAGCGTATCAGATCATTTACTCTTACACATTCACTAAAAATTTGGAAGTATGAATAAGAGACATAGCAATGCAGTGATCTACTATGAAATCCTTTTTGAAGATATGGATTAGGAAGTAAGAAGTAAGACAGTTCATTTTTTTGGGGTGGTTCTTTTTACTCTCTTTTACAAATGAAATTTGCATGTATTTAAATGGCATCTGTGCTACGTATCTCTCACTGTACTGCACTATACTTATTTTATCTGAGAACTGTGATGTTAGGACTTTCAAGTGGGAAAAAATGAATACCTTTTTCATAAATGTGCATTTAGTATTGTTAAAGAAGCATAAACTCCAGAAGTCATGTTATATGGATTGAATTGTTGCTAGTAATTATTTTCAAAGTTTCACTCCAGGCATCAGCAGTTCTTCAAAGTTTAAGTTCTTGAACATGCATCTAATTTAGATTTAATGAGGAAATTATCCTATATGTTAAATAAATACCCATTTAGAAACAAAAGAGTGAAAACCTTGTAAAGTATGTTTTATAAGATAATAATTTGGGAGGAGAAAGAAGAAACTGAATAGATATTTGAAAAATTATTCATCTAGTTAATGTGAGTGATTCACTTGTTAACTCAATACAAAAATGTAGAAAAAAAGTTGCTATACCAAAAATGAATCAATTTTTACCAGTGGAATCATTAGTGGGGAGATAGAAATAATATTTCATTCAGTAAGAAAACATTATCATCTTGGGAATGCTAAATGGAAAATGTTTAATAACATGCAGAAACACTGCATAACAGTACAATGAAGATGAAGTTTATGTTTTACTAATAGGGAAATTGTATTTTTTTTGTGTGAATCATAATGAAAGTTACATTCCATATAGTACATTTTCTATTAACATTACTTAATACAGCATATGCTTTTACTTGTCTTGCCATAAAATAAACTTCATGTCATAAACTCTGGGAAGTTGGTAAGATTGGGAATTATGATAAAGGTACCTCCAAATCTCCATCCCTCTGCTTGATTTTTTTGGGTCCCTGAGAGATTGCAAATATTATCTGTAGATATTCTTTTTCTCATCACTGCTACACAGAGCAAAGGAACCACCCTGTGCATTCCATACATTTACCTTGGTAGTTCTGGGATCCATTACCAGAGCTTTAGACAGAAATGTTCAAGCACAGTCTAATACATGCTTTCTTTTCCTTCCCAGTGACCTCAAAAAATGTCTTACCTTTATTTAACTCTTCACCTGATGCTGAATGACTCCTGTTAGGTCTTAGAGGAATGGGTTGAGTCAGTAGTCCATAGGTTACAGATAACAAAAAAACAGAGGGAGGAGAGGAACTTCACTGTTTTCTACCTGGGAAATTAAATAATCAGGATTAATTAAAGCAAGAAGCTACAGAATTGTGCTCTTAGAAGTCAGAATATTGCGTCATTTTCCTTCCTCATCATCCCCAGCTTATGCTCTCTGATTTCAGATCAGTAGTTTTGTACTTCTAGCTGATATTATGTGTTACTTGATTTTCTGTTGCACGTACTTTTTCACCTACTTTTTTTTTTTCAAAGTTCTTTCCATTTTTTTCTAGTGACATTTGTATCATCCCTTTGGTTCCCAGGGTCAAAAGTCCTCATATTTCCTTGGGCAGTTTTTCTGAATTTTTGCTTCTCTGCCACTTCCTCTTCATGATTTCCAATATTTATGTAATGGAGTTTTTGTATCAGTGTAATTCACATTTTTTAACTGCCACAGAATAAAGAGGTTCAGCTGACACTTTTGTATGTGTTTCCTTGAAAATTCCTGTTAACCAAGTATCTCAACTGACTGGTGGAACATAATTATAGAAGTCAATATAAACAGACTGTAGGTAACACTCATTGTCTCATTTCTTCCATTTCCTCACAAAATTTCTTCCTGGGAAAAGACTATATGAAAAGAGCACCTTCCTCTCAAAGGTGCTAGAAATAGCCAAGTTGATTGTTGCTAAGATGATGAGCAAGTAGAGGATGTTATCCAGGTAGTGTGCTTTACCAGTCTAAGCCTGGTCAAACCAAGTAAGTTATAGAAGGAGCTTTGAATCTGATGTCTGGCATACAGATATGTTCACAAAGACATATCTGATCCAATATTTATGTCCATTATTCAGAGAAAAAAATAGAAAAGATGGAGTGAATGCCGTCACAGAGCTTGGGCCGGAATAACGTAACTGTGCACCTCTCAGAAAACATTTTCCAGATCACTTTATTTTACAGCTGATCAGTTCTTCACAGCAAAAAAAGTGGTGTTTGAGTGAAGACAGCATTTACTTGCAGATTTTTAAATAAAGTCTACAAAACTTCTTCTCAAGGTATCAGTAATATCCAATTTCCTGTAAGGTATAGTGTCTTGAATCTCTGGTGTTTGCTGGAGAAACAAGTCAGTGTGTAAATATCCTCCCTGCAGAAGAGCCACTGCTTCTTCTGCAGATGCTCAAAGGAAGATTCCAGGCACACTCTCCATCTCCATTGCTCTGTCACTCACTTTGGAGACTTTTTTACTACTGTGAAACAAGGCCTCCTGTGACTGACCAGTTTTTCAGTCTTGCTTTCATACTTATTGAGCAATATGTCCACTTTTTGAGGAAGGTGAAGAAAGGAGTAAGCAAATCTACTCATCTGCAATTGCTAGTGAGTAATTGCCACCTTGCTTCTCCTTACATGTCTACACTGTCAGAACTTCAGGATAAACAATATTCTGCTAAACCAGTGACATTTTTAAGATTCACTCAGGATAAACTTTGTGAACCAACATGGATTGAAACATTCTGTTTATCTCTTTAGAAATCCACAAATCTCATTTATTTTCAATAATCTGTACTCTATTTGATTTGTTTCAATCCTTGTCTTTTGTGACAACAAACATAAATTTGAAACAGTTGATTTAAATTATAAAACATGTTTAGATATTTATTACTTTTTTATTAGTATTAGATTTTTCCTCCTGATGTGAATACAGTTTGATTCATGATACTTGCAGACTACACCTTTACAGTAGTAGAAATATAGGTTAGTAAAGGTATAAAACTATTTAAAAACTAAGATTTTTTTAAAGTAGGAGCTATGTTGTAAAACACGAGCCATATGCAAATTATGTAAGACAGTAGCCCAGGATGGAACATTTATTTATGAACCTTTGAAACTTTTTATAGCGTATTTTTCTGCTATGAGAAATGTAGTTATTCTTAACTTGTGCTAATAAAATCTATCAGTATGTTTATACCTGTTTGACATTACTCTCCTGAGAATATTTGAGAAGCCTGTGAGATCATGCATAATGTGTTACATGTCTATAGAAAATCAAGCTGAATCAAGTTCAAGACTAGTGAATCAAGTGTCTTCTTTGATTTTGAAATTTCATTGGGTTTGATTAAAAAAAAATAACATTTTAACATTTAGTTCCTTTTTTTCATTAATATGTATTTATACAAGGAAAAACAATTGTAAAAATTCGGTAGTGTGCTTGTAGTGCAGTGATGCTTGCTCATTTTGGGTGGCTTAAGATACTTGGCCTGCCTCTTTTTGCCTCATAATGCTCATAAAGTACATACCAATCTGGTGGATGACTGCTTATAAAAAGCAGATGTTTACATTCTTGTTATTATTCACTGCTGATGTCCATGCTGAGTGATAATAGGAAGATGGCACTAGAGTCATACTTTTTAATTATTTTTTTTTTAATGAGGAAATGTGAATAGTAAAATTTATTCTATGTACCTGCAGGAATTTATATGGTGCTAAAAATGAAATTGTCAAGCCATCTGTGCCATTGAATGCTATGGTAAATCAAATGTAGCAATAGAATGGCTGCTGTAAAACTCATGCTACCAGTGTCACCATCATAACTTTCAACCGTATATATCCCACTGCTTGACAGTTTTATTTTGAAAAATAGGTTTACTATAGTGTCAGATCATGGAGCAGAGAAATAACAGAAACTTAATGTGGGAAATAGAGAATGAGAAAAAAGGAAGCATAAATAGTAATTTGGGGATAGTAGCAAAAAGACACTTGATCCTGGCTTGAAAGATCAAAATTAAAGAGCAAGGGTGACTAGAGAAAAAAAAACACTTCAGGTATTTTAATTGATTTCAATTGAATATAATTCCTAATAGTTTTGAGAATTTGTCTCAGCACTGTAACACTTATAGTGGTTAAATGGTATATCCTACAAAGGTCTTGCTGCGCACACATGTCATAATTGCATGTAAAATGAACAAAAAATTTGTTTGCTGACAACCCAGAAGCACAACTATGCAGCCATCTGACTCTACAAAGGAAGAACTACAGTTCCTAAAAACTGTGTAATTGTTTGCAGTAGTGAGTAGGTAGTTAAACAGTCTGAAGACTATCTGGAGTTAATATTCAATATTTTAAGTGAAGCATAGCAATACAGATATCCTTTATTTCAAGTGATTTTTTTAGAATGTCAAAGACAGATGTTGAGAGTCTTCAAATAATTGCAGTCACAGTTCATCCTTCTCGATTATTTCTTTACAGTTATGATATTTAACAAAGCATTATTGCAAAGACATTTTGACTTTTTTATCACTTGCTTCATTCTCAGCTTGTGACCTTACCATTCTCCTTGTTATTATATTAGATCTTACATTAGGGAATAAAAGCAGAGAGATTAAACATTCTGAAGGTTGACCAGACTTTATGAAACATGTGGTGCTTTATTCTCTGTGAGGATAACAAACCCATCAACCAGACCTTAAAAACCAACTTTGTAAAATAAATACAGTGGTGATTTCTGTCACATATTCCTTATTTTCCTTATAATCACAATTAATGAAGTGTGTTGACTGTTTACTAGAGGAAGTGGAGTATCACACAGTCACTGAAAACACTGACTTAAGCACTGATTTTTAATAGATTTTAAGATACATAATTATAAGTTAGAAATAAAAAGAGCTAATTCTCATCACAGTAAGGCATCTTGTGCACTGATTTTCAGATTTAACTCCTCCTAATATTTGATTCTGATTTTTAATGTTTCTCATTTTTTCTGACTTTTTGGAAATTCTGTGATCAACAGCCATCCACTTTCCTCCAGCTGAGTGACAGAAGCTAAACAGCAAAATACCCAAACAACAAAACCAACAACAAAACAGCTAAAGACCCCTGAAACAAACAAACAAACAAAACAGAAACAAAGTGAAAACTGGCAGCCAGATGGAACATTTGGATTTCTTATATACAGTCCTTCCCTTTAACAATCAACACAGTTGTAGCAGACTAAACATGTCTTCCAAAGCAAATATTAAATAAAATTCCCTCTCGTTAGAATCAATAGAAGTCTTGCCCACATATGTTAGACCTCTCAATGGCCTACTGTCTCCATAAAATACAGTTAAATTTACCCTCTTTCTATTTACCCTGAAAGAATTTACTCCAAAGTAAGGAATTATGTGAAGAACAATTTAATCTCTTATGTCTTGTGTCCAACATTTACACTTTCTTTCTACTTCAGTATATCTGATGATGCAACAACTACCTGGTTCAGTGGTGCTGTCACTTACAATGGTGTGTACTCAACCTCCACTTATTTTTGTATGACCTGATCTTGTTAATAGCTGTATTTGACTCATTGGGTACAGCTGATAATGATCCATTCCTAATAATTTCTGTTACTTTTATTCCTTGTGAGGCACAGAGAACGGTAACAGCATTACATACATCACAGCATATGCCTCTCAATGCTGTGCAACAGCTGTCATTTTGAATGATCTTCTGAAACAGAAATGAGCTGGCTCAGTATCATTCACTGGATGCCATCTGTTGTTCACACCATAAGTACCAACTAGGAAGGTCCAAAATGCATGTCTTCTCTTATCGTTGCATTTGAAACTGCCATTACCATCTGAAGCCTTCTGTGTCTGGTCATGTGAATTGGCAAAAGGGTAAACCACATGGGAGGAGGGACAGTGAATGACTGAAGATGCTCACTCCTGTCATGATCAAACCCTATAAATGAATTCTTTAAAGAATCTCAATAAAGGTAAATGTCAGGTTAGCACAGACCTTAGTCCCAGGTCATCACAGACCTCAGCTTTCCATGACTGCTCTTCATAGATCTCTGTGTCTCTTGTTTTCAATACTTCAAAAGGCTCTGCACATACTCATTCCTTGAATCTTTTCTTACTTCACCTGGCAGGGGGAAGAAGATAAATCTGTTGAGCAAACTGCAGTGTCTGTGCTTGAAAGTGTGTGACAAGCAGCTGCAAAGAAGCTGATAAAAAATTTACTCGGGAAACCCAGCACAGGGGAGACTGAAAGAAACTATATCTCCTCTCCTAATTAAACCTGTGATAAAATGAAAGCATGCTTTAAATCACTACAGTACAAACAGGGAGATTAAAAACCCTTCAATTTAAACAAGCATTTAATACCACTGAGGGATAGCTAAAATATAAAAAAACCCCTCAAACCAGCTCTCCAGATTTTCCATCTTGGTGTCTCTGGCATACACCTGATCTTAGATCTTTGGAGTAATATTGCACTTTCTTATAAAATATTTATACAGCACGGTTCCTTAACCTCCTAAGTCTTGTGTTACAGCCTGTCTAATCTTCCAGGTAAGTATAATTAATATATCAGCCATGATTTTATCTCTTAGGATCTCTTTCCAAATGTGTTTCAGCAAAATATATTTTCAAACCTTTCCCCTTATATAAATATACATAAATAACAATGGATAGACCGAAGTGAACTATCCAATAGGACAATCCAATATATATGTTCATGGATCTTCTCTTGACCTTTCTATGATGTAACTCAGAAGGGTCTATACGACATCAAAGAGTATCTCCTCATACAGTGTTACTAAAAATAGCAATGCTTTTTGGAATCACAGATGAAGCTAATACTTTGAAGAGAAAATAAACACATGGTTCATACACAATGGAGCCCATAGTCTTATCTTAGAAAGAGTGCCCCTGTGGCCTATATGACATAATACAAATTGAAGACAGGCCTCAAAGCAAACTCTTCAGAGAAGTACTAAATTGCAAATTATGCTCCCTTTTCCCTATTTCTAGGGGGCATATGAGGATCTTTATTCTCTTTTTTCAGCAAAAGCTGTCTGTGTTTAAAAGAGAAGTCTCTACTGAAAAGACACAGGTGAGAAGTGTATTTTGAAGAAGAATTAGAAGAAAGCAAAGATGTAAAAAGGAGATAGTTGCAAGAATAGGACAGGAGGGACAGTACTTTTAGAAGACCCTAGTAAAGAATCTGGAGGACAATACAATTACTGGGGAAAGTTTTAGACTAATGGCTTAATATGAGATGATGAACCAGGTGAGATAATTATGGAAGTGTTCAGTGAGGAAGAAGAGTTTGGGTAGGAAGATAGAGCAAACTGAAAGTGGGAAACTGGAGTTGTGAACTGGTGAGGTAAGCTGTTTGGTTGCAAGAGAGAGGACAAGAAGCCTCCTCTCCAAGAACAGGTACGGGGGGGNCTGCTGCTTCTGTAGACAGGCATACCCCTATGTAGACAATACATTTAGCTAGTAACTGCAGCAGTAGAAGTTCAACCACTGAACATTGCTGTTCAGGAGATACTAGCCTATTATTCGTATTTAAGACGGTTTAGGTAACCTGAGGTTTATGTGGACATTGTGCTAACACCAGCTAGGGTCGCACAACTGCTTTGTATTATAGCATGTAATAAGTCAGTTGGGTGGTTTTGAATGATTCAACACCCACAACCAAAGATTAAATCTTACTGTCACTGACACTAAAGGCAACACCCCATTAATTCCCGAAACACAAGGTTTTCACCTGTGGGACTTTGGAACCTCAATTTGCTGTCTTTAAGCCACAATAAAGAAAATACAGTAAAAAACATTTTAAATTCTATGGTCTTTTCAGAAATAATCTGTACTTCCTTTATAAGTAATTTAACTTCTTGAGGAGAAGGAGGGTACACAGTAATAAAACAATATGGTCTCCATGATGTTAGGTATTTCTATTTTTTATTAATTTATATATTTTCTTGCCTCATTTCGTCTTAAAATTCTCTCTTCTTTCCTCATGAAATGTAAATATATTGTGTAGTATTGCTGTAAATGTATTACATTATCAACCACAGAGCCTCTTGAGATGACTTCATTTTCATTCTGTGTTTGATCCCTATATAGCTGGTATCAAATATTCTGTGGGCTTATCGAGTGAAAGTTACTTTATAAATTCAAGGTATCTGTAAGGCATATTTAATTTTACATTATCTGCAGTGTTAGAACATATTTCATTGTGTTTGGCAGAATCACTATAGCCCTTTGGGAGTCTTTCTTATTTCTTAGGAGTGTATTAATAATAATACTGAGTACTGAAGACTAACACTAACACCCATATATGTATGTGTATATATATGCTTCTGTACAGGTAACAAGTTCTGGGTTTTCAAGGACACTACTCTCCAGCCAGGTTATCCTCATGATTTGATAACACTTGGAAGTGGAATTCCTTCCCATGGCATTGATTCAGCAATTTGGTGGGAAGACGTTGGAAAAACCTACTTCTTCAAAGGAGATAGGTTGGTATAGGAATTCTTCAAGGAACCAACTTGGTGGATATCAGCTAAGCATGTTATTTTCCTTTATTTCTCAAAAGTCAAGCCACTTAAACAGTTCATTTTCTGTGGATGAATTCAACTCTTCCTGCATAGAGGGCCATACTGTTTTCACATTTCTTATAAACTAAATTATATTTGTGTGAGTATATGTATATCCAAGGAAAAGTTTTGATTTGAAACTCAACAGGCAAGTCACTGTTCTGGCAAATTACAACTTAAATATTAAAAGTAATGTAGTTACGTACACTCTTACCCGCTCCTTTTTTTCCACATTTCTAAACCCTAGCACATAAACAGGCAAGGCATGATCCAAAGATTTTTAAGATCACTGGAAATGGCTTCTCTACTACTATTTAAAAATGAGATAAGAAAGGGAAATGACAGCTAAACTAGGAAGCTAGAGAACAATTTGAGCAGTTCCCTGGGAATTATTTTAAAACAAATCTTACAGCTCCCTTCAGAAGGGTCTTTTTTTATTATTATTAATAAAAAACAGAAAAAAAAAAAGTAAAATCTATGTTACTTTCCAATACTGAAAGAGTCTAGTACTAGTCACTTAGTATCTCTGTGTCTTCATTTCCCTGTTTGTAAAAATAAGGGAAAGAATATTTTTCTGCTTTATAGGAATGTCAAGAGAACTCAGTTTTTGAATCTCTGCAATTACCTGAATTATGTATTTTACAGGTTTTCAGGATGTTACTATGTTTGTTGATTGATGTATCACCCTGCAGATTCTGAGTGCTGAGAGACAAATTATTCTTTATTAATAATTGTAATGTTTGTATTAGTATTGTTAAAAATATGATGACTGCTTTTGTTATTGTGTGGTATTTAGGATTCTGAGACACTGGTAGTATCTATGGGTCACTTTAGTTTGATGCACATCATAGAATATGTTTAACACACTACTGTTGATCATTTTTCAGGAGAACTGTTATATTGCACTACAGATTGCCACAATAATTTTTATTGTTAAAGAATTTATTATGTTTTTTAAAATTTTCCAACACTTATGATGCGGAAAGTAGATAACTAAGTAAAATTTTTATGGTGTTTGAAAACTGGACATAATTTCAAGCAATCGATTTCCACAGTGAAGAAGAAAGCCACCTAAATAATTTGCTTCCCATGGTTGAGTAAATTTTTAAAAAAATATAAGTTCATTTTCAGATATTAATTTTCCACCTCCATACTCCTGAGAAAGTATGTACAGTAGGAATATTATGTGACCTGTACTTCCTTTAGGCTTTAATCAGCAGTGTCCTTTTATATTTCCATGCACAGTTACTTATAGTCAAAACTTTCCTAAAACACTAGTTTTATGGAAACAGAAAAGAACTATCAGAGAAAACATCTGTTGACAGAGGAGTTGCTACTTAGAGCTAATAAGCACAATGAAGCTCAGCAAGGTATAAATGCAATACAGTATATCAGAAGATCAAACAACGTGAGCCTTGCAGAGATAATTGAGCAATTACAGGATATTAACCAGCAGTGAGAATAAACCCATATACCACTAAGCTTCCCAATGTACATTGTTTTTATAACAATTTTTTCCTTAATGTAAAGATAGAGTTGAATACTCCTGCTGGCTTTAGTAGTATGTAGAAGTGCGCTATATGGGTGGATCTTTTCCTGAAGAAGATATAACATAAAGGTAGTTTCTCAGTGGCAGGAGGAATGAAAGGAAACCAAAAGGTTATGCCAGCGCCAAAATAACGATGTTCCTCTGTATGTAACTCAAGAACATGTATACTAACTTTGTTTTGACAGTAATCTGTAGTTAAGAAGCTCCATGGCAGAATCTAGACAAAGTTAAATGTCCGAGAACAGTGGTATACATAAAAAAGTTAGAGCAATAAAATACAAAGCATCAAATATTGGTTATGAAATGCAGAAAACCAAACTCAAACCAGTAACAATATTTAAAAGTCCAAATAGTAAATGAGATTTTAAAATTAAAATGTTTAAACCAGCTCATGTGTGGATTATTATTAATAATATTTGAAATAATCAATTTAAATATTAAAGATAATTCTTCCAAATAATTATATGAAATCTAAAGAGGGGACAAAAAATGACTGCAGAAAACATTTTGCCATCTCTATTCCTCTCCTACCAGAACTGAGTAGTGTAAGACAAGATGATAACAGGTTTGCTGCACTTCTTGACTCATGGCCTTGTTTATGCCCCTGTCTGGTGTGACTGGTTTTTGTACTTTAGAGTTTAAATGGGTATTTTTTTCTTCATAAAGCTTAGTCATCCAGTAGTTCAGAATATCATTAAGTAAACAGGATTAGATACAGGAAAGAACATGTTTTAACAAATGATTTCCAAATTCCCTTTTTCTAAAGTCATAAAGTTCACTTTCATTTGTTTTCCCTCTGTTACTTTGTCAGTCTTTGAGACATAGTAACACAATTTATATAGTTTGCAAAGCTCAAATCCTTACGGAGGAGTCTACCTGTGAGCATTTGGCATGCCAAGGAGAATCAGGGCCAGGCTTTTCCTTACCCTGTAGCCATATTTGTTATTCCAGCACAGATAGCCGAGATAGTATCATCATCAGTCCTTCCCTCATAGGATTTCTCATCAATGCTGAAAAAAACCAACAGTTTTATGACTCTTAAGTGTGCACTAGGTGTGTCCTCAATGTCTTGGTTTTTAATGGCAATGTATATTTTTGAGAGTCCTGTAGAAAGGACTGTAGTCCATGCAGCCTAGGGGAAAACTGCAGGGTTTAGTAAAAGGAGTTCAAGAAGCTGAAAAGATTGGAACAGAAAAAAGGAAAATGAGTGGAAGTATGCAGGAAGGAAATAGGGTTCTGGGAAAGAGGAAAAAGTAAAGTAGCTGATATAGAAGAAACGCAGGTAAAAATGGAGATTAAAAACTAGAATATTAAACTCAGGAAAGAGTGAGAATAAATAAATGGGGAGAAAGAGAACAGGCAAATGTGAGAAGAGAAAATGCAAACTAAGGATGAAGAAACAGACTCGGAAGATGAGCAAGAACTGGTTGCAATAGTATCGATGTCAGAGCTTTGTTTACTACTTATGCATGTTTGTTTCTTTCTCTATGTAAATGCTGAAAGATGTTACATTTCAAAATAAAGAGCATTGTTTTGTTGGCTGATTACTGATGCATATGTGACTAAATTAGGAAATCAGGCTATAAAAATAATTTATGCATAAGAAAGAAAAATTAAATACAAATGTATTTTAATGTAACTTGCCAACTCTTAACCCACTTGAAATATGCCACCTTTAATTTAATTGAAAGTTTAAAGCCAGAGAAATATCCCACTGGGAGAAATACAGAGGAGTTTAGACCATTTTGTTTTTTTAAAAGATTAAGACATGAATTGATTAGAGTGTCTAAGTACCTTCACAGGGACAAAATCTCATCCACTTAAGAACTCTTTAATATACCAGGAAAGATCATAACAAGGATTTCTAAAGCTGAAGTCAGATTAATCCAAATTAGGAAAAGGGTCATGTTTTTAGCAATGACGAGATTATCAATGAAAGTGACATATTCTCAAGCTCTTGATGTCCTGAAATGGCGAGTGGCTGCCTTTTTATGTAATTTTTCAGGTGAATAATACTGATTTAAAAAAAAAAATCCAAGAAAACAATGCTATAAATTGATATGATACAAATTAGTGGAGCAAATCAAAATAAACTCACCCAAGTTTATATCAGGTTACACAGCGATACTAGAGACACATACCCTATGTTAATTCTTAGAACCGTTTTATAATAAGATATATCAATTTAGCCAGCTACATAACAACAAAGAAATTATCAACATTATCTCTAAATGTAAATAAAATTTAAAGTGTAAATACTTCTTACATGTTCAGTTTGCCTAGAATTTGCATGCTGAAGCTTTTTAAATTGAAGGGCTAGCTGCCAAAAAAGCACAAAAGCAGATTGAATTTTGTATTACACTGTATCTATTTATGATAATGAAATTAAAAGCTACTGTAGTGCATACATATAAGGAGTTAAATTACGATTTCTGGGAGTATTTTAATCTGAAACTACTGTCATTTTTGTGATTAAAATGTTATCTAAAACATTGATGTATCTTTTTTGTATATGTTGCATCTCCCTGTGTCACAGTGCAGAACTCCTAAGCATCAGAATTGCTGCAATTATAAGTGAGATGCATGTTGATTTAGTTGTCAAAGTGCAAAAATCTTTTATCTTCTTTCTGCTTACATGAAACAGTTTTCCAGTCAGCAGATAGTTTTCTTTTTAATGTGGTAGTATGTTCAAAGAAAAGAAATCAAGTATTCTTGTTTGTGGCCGATGAATGTAGCAAACATTAAAAGGCAAAAAATATCTAGTTACTCATCTGCTCTCTTATAAATGTTTTTTAAAAAATATTTTTATTATTGTCCTTTAAAAAAAAAATCAGGTACTGGAGGTACAGTGAAGAAATGAGATCCATGGACCCTGGTTATCCCAAACCAATCACAATTTGGAAGGGTATCCCAGAATCTCCTCAGGGAGCCTTTGTCCACAAAGAAAATGGTATGCAAGCATATTCCCTTTTTAATGATTTACCAACACCTTTTATGTAAGATAGAGTAGTAGAAGGATGTTTCACTATTCATGTTAAGAGGTAAAAGAATTCTTGATTTATGAACAGAGTATTTCCTGCTATAGAACTTGCTGTTGTGAAAATGGCTGTTTGCGTGTACCACTTAACACAATGGAGAAAAATCTTTCAAATTTAGTATCATAAAGCTTAAATTATTTTTTTTTCTTATGTCTTATTTCACTTAATTATTTTTGTTCTCTGCTGAATTATAGTTCCTCTTAAAACAAGCTTCCTACCCATACTATATCTCTATTTGAATTGTCAAGGTGTTGACTGTTTAAACAGCTTAGAAGGTATTACTTTAATTCTGAACATCTAGAAAAAGGAAGAAAAATCTTTATCTAAGCAGAAATATCCCTAAGACTCCATGTAAATCAAAGATGTCATAAACCCATGATGCAGAAATGCAAATCACAGGGGTGTTAGTATGAAGTGCTATTACCTTAAGGAACCTAGAATCTCAACTGGCTACACCTCCAAATGAATGAAAGCAGCCAAAATCTTCTCCATTCCTCCATTTTAAGTGAATTCAGTGCTACCCAGGGGCTGCTGGCAGGCTGCCAACAGAGCCCTCAGTTGCACAGATTTTAGATCCCCTTGATGGGAATAAAAATATGGGTTTGTTGCCTGTTATCATTGTTGTATGGCATTTATGATTTATTTATTAGGAGGTTCTGAGTTTATTCTGTTCGCCTCACAGACAGCACATGTATGTATTTCCATATTATTTTAATTTCCTTTTAATAAGCAGATAAAAAGATTACTTTCCTTGTACAAACCATTTCAGTCTCCTATTTCAATCTCTAACTTGATTAAGTAATTTACCATGGAAATGTTTGTTGGGTTTTTTTCTTATTTTTCAGAAGTATGTTTAATTGCTTCCTTACTTTGTCTCTGTTATATCCAGAAGCAGAAACCCTCTCTGGATTCTGGCCTCTTGGCTAGATTGGACTTATTTTGGTGTTGTTTTTATTTGTTTTGTTTTGTTTTAACTGGAATGTAGGTCAGTCAAGATGATATTCTGCATACATCACACTCAATAACTGTTTGTAAATACACATATATGTGGAAATGGGCACTAACATTATGTATGCACAGAGAAACATAATGGCTGTGACCTCTGTTTTCTTCCCTTCACTACTTTTTAAACATATTTTTAAATATTTACATTCAAAAGGAATTAAACATATGTGTGTATGTATGGGTTTGGGTTTTTTTCTTACCTTGATTGTGTTCCCTAATAAGTTTTCTGTACTGAGCTCAGGTACATGTGTCCACAAAGATGAGTAAGGGAATGGAACATCTCCCTTATGAGGAGAGGCTGAGGGAACTGTGTCTCTTTAGCTTGGAGAAGGGGAGACTGAGGGGTGACCTCATTAATGCTTATAAATATGTAAAAGGTGAGTGTCAGGAGGATGGAGACAGGCTCTTCTCAGTGATGTCCAGGGATAGGACAAGGGGGAATGGGTGCAAGTTGGAACATAGGAGATTCCGGGTGAACATAAGGAAGAATTCTTTCACTGTGAGAGTGACAGAGCACTGGGACAGGCTGCCTAGAGAGGTTGTGGAGTCTCCTTCTCTGAAGATATTCAAAACCTGACTGGATGCATTCCTGTGTGACCTGCTCTAGGTTGTCCTGCTCTGGCAGGGGGATTGGACTAGATGATCTTTCGAGGTCCCTTCCAACTCCTAACATTCTGTGATTCTGCGATTCTGTGATTCCTATTACAAATGAAAAATACACTTGGACCAGTGGGTTTCAAAGTACTGTAGAAGCAGAGCACTCATTCCTAAGGCAGGAAAGACTCTTGGTTACATCAAAGCCCCTTCTCTTTTTTACTTCATTGGCTTTGATAGTCTGTCTGACTTTGAATGAGGAAGGTGGTAAAACATAACATGAGATTGTGGAGGAGGGGAAGGGAAAGAGAGCATTTTTGGACTCTCAGAAAGCCTAAAAAGGCCCCTGGGCAGAAAGAGGGACTGAAAATGACACCATAAAGTTTGCAAGAAAATCACTAGGACATTCTCCCTGAAATCAAGCAAATAGACATGTTCACATCTCCACTGTTGTTTCTATGAGGAGAGAAAGAAACAAAAGCAGATGCAAGTGTGAAGTACCACAGCTTAGTTGGAAAGGAGTTGATTATGTTTCAGTGGAAACGGTTTTCCTTTCTTGGGGCAGAAGCAGAGTTGACAAGGAAGTTTTACTATATAGATTCGTAAGGGAACATCTGAAAGCATCTCTTCCAGTTAAATCATTTAATTTTAAAGAATACTTTTTTCTTTCCCTTCTCTTTCTATTGTGTAAACCATGAAAATTAACACCTTCAATAAGTCTGATCATAAAGGGGTTTCCCTCAGTGACCACAAGAACTTTGGATAATCTTCTAGTAAGAGGCTTAGGAAATAGGAGAAAAAACAGTTTTCTACTATAGTCAGCATCCTGACTCAGTGTCCTAAAAGCTTGGTAAGGTGCAGGTACAGGTAACACCTTCGAAACTCTGCTACTTGCCATAATGTGATTTGATTTCTAATACAGTGGTAGAAACTTAGGAGGGGGTGAAGAAGAAATTTCCTTTCTATTGTTCTATGCAATCTGAGATTGCACAAAATTCTCCAGATTGGAGAAATCATTCCTTCTGTCTTGAGTGCAACATAGAAAATCTCACCTCCCAACTAGAAATTCTGCAAAAGTGAATGGTGGGACAATTTTTAGAGAGAAGAAAGAGAAAAGATAGTCTACTTTATTAGCCCATTGAGCTTTTTTTGCCTACCACTCCTAATCTGAGATTCTATTTGACAGGTTAGTGACTGCTAAACCTTTCCATGCTGTTTGGGTTGAGCATTGTGCTCACTACTCTCAGCAACTAGTACCTGGAAAATTGTAAGGAGCAGCTTCCAAAGCAGCCTCAACAAGTCAAACAGATTAGATGAAATCACTTTCAACAGTTATGTGAAGTCACTTGTTCTGTCATGAGAAGCAGTAAAACTACTCATTCTCTTGTAACTACCCTTCTCTGCTGGTAATTTCCATCCTTCAGCTTTTACTGATTGTTATCCTGGTGCCTGCCTCAGCAAAATGACAGAAAAGTTTAAAATACTTTCAGGATTTTCCAGTGGAAAATATGCTCTGAAGAATTTTTACTCGATTTGTAGAGGCTGGTGATTCCTTTGCTGTTTTGATTTTAACAGTTTTAATTTGTGTAGTAACAAAATGTATAATAGCAGTTATTACTAACTAATGTCAGTATTCTGACTTGCATGTGCCCCTGATGTGTGCATATATGTATTCTATATGCATGTAAGAATTTAGAGATGTCATATCTGTATATGGTCTCTATATATGTATTAAAATATTAATAGAGATAATGTATCAAATTTCCACATTTGAAATATTTATCCAGGGCCAGTATGTACAATGCTTTCTTACATACATGTTATATGAAATGCAAAGGTAGGGTAACCTATGGCTCAAAATACTGACATTTTCAATTTGATAATGTTTTTGATTTAAACTACAGATTGCTTTAAGGAGCTTTATATATGTTAACATTGCTAGAGCTTAATTGTGTCCTCTTTTTTGTTTTGTTCCAATCAGAATAGAAGGCATATTGTGAACAAGCCTCCTAACTATTGTTTTGATATAGTTTAGTGCTTTTCTTTACTTTCTCTTTTCTTTTTGAAACAGTATTATAGCTTTCTATAGATATATTAACACATACTTAGATAATAAAACCGCAAGGGATGGAAAATAGTGTATTTTCAGTGGCCAGGAAGTCCATCCAAATTACATAATTAGCTAGTGTAGAAGAAAGTTCAAATATTGTAAATATTCTGAAAAGTGGCAGCAGATGATGAAGATTTTTTTACATAGTTTGAGATGGAAAATATACTATCAAGTAGTTTTTATTATTTATTTTTTTAGAATTGAAAAAAACCTAACTTTGAATAGGTGATTACTAATATTAGCTCCATATAGTCAGTTACCAATCTTTTCAGGAAGCCTTGTTAAAATGACAAATAGTGCACAATCTGTCTTAGTATTCTTAGTTGCCTTTAGTACTGCAGGAAATAAGCTGACATCTGTAAAGACAGGGAAAAATCCAGCTGTTTGCATTCCGTTCATAAACAGTAGGAAGAAGTTCACCCATCCTGAAGGCTTGTTTCTTGCCAGATCAATGGCATTTTTCAGCTGGGATAATAAAATAAAGTTGACTTTTGGCAGGAAGTCAAGTGTTGGTTTTTTTCCCCATTTAACCATGTTTAGTAATAACATTGGATTGAACCTGAATGATCACGTACCAGCTCTTTTCAGAAAACTTAAATCTGATTACACCTATATTCTCTTGGCAAAACTGCTGTTATTTCATCCAATTTCCTTCTTCTGCAGTTCAGCAGTAGGCTATGTGACATTAAAGAGTGGCCGTTCTTATTTCTGTCTAGCATAGCATTCAATTAGTTTCAGTAGACTTCCCATCTTGAAGAGGTTGTGATGCTTCAAAGTCTTGGCCTTGAGGATTCTAATTTTGGTTTGGTTGTCTGTGAATCAACAAATCAGCTGGACCCTGGTCTGTCAAAGATCGTATTTTCTGGAATTCCTTTATTTTTTTGTAGGAATGGAAGAAAATAAAATCCCAGTTTACTCAATTAAAAAAAACCACCCCTATGTTAGATTTTCTAGAGACAGTAAAGAAATTAATTTTTAAAGAAGATTTGAAAGACCTGTAACTGAATTCTATTCCTTACATCTTTTGAATTTTTTGACTACAAAATAATTTGATACCAGTAGTTTCAGTTATGGTGTTTTGATGACATGATTTGATCTGATATGACCATGAATAATTGCAATTTTCTTCCTCAGGCTTCACATATTTTTACAAAGGAAAAGAGTACTGGAAATTCAATAACCAGATGCTCAGGGTGGAACCGGGCTATCCCAGATCTATCCTCAAGGATTTTATGGGTTGCGATGGACCAACAGATCGAGATAAAGACCGACACAGCCCTCAAGATGACGTTGACATTGTCATCAAACTGGACAACACAGCCAGCACTGTGAAAGCCATAGCCATCGTCATTCCCTGCATTCTGGCCTTGTGCCTCCTTGTCTTGGTTTACACTGTGTTCCAGTTCAAAAGGAAAGGAACACCCCGCCACATACTGTACTGCAAACGCTCTATGCAAGAGTGGGTGTGATGTAGGGTGTGGGTTTTTTTCTTTCCCTCCCAGGAGTTTGTGGTAACTTGAGATTCAACACAAGAGCTGTTATGCAGTTTCCTAGCTAGGAGCGGGCATCTGTCAGTCTGAAACAAAGCTGATCTTTAAAACCCAGGGGGTTGCCTGTCCTATGCATGAGTGACGATTCGCTCGGCTGGGAAGCTTCCATGATACACAGTATCTGCTGTTTCTTCAGTCCTTTGTCTTTCTTTGTCATTCGATTCTAGGACTTTCCTCTGCACGCTCAATGCCCGATAAACTATCAGGATTAACTAATGAAGAGGAAAAAAAAAATCTCCAATGTTTCTACATTTTTCCCTTAAGGCCTGTTCCCCTTTGACAAATTTTTTGCTGAAAGTAAATTTTTTTAGAAAAAAACACAACAACCCACAATGGAACTTTCAGGAAAGCGAGAAGACCCAAAACAGCTTTGTCTCCAAAGAGGATTGCTTTCTGTCTGCTACGGATAAAGTCCTACACTCCTACTTCCAGTTTTATCAGGTGGGAGACTCGGATGACACGCAGGACTTCAGACTGTTCGGACAGCCATTTTCCAACAAAAAAGGGGCCAAAATATCTGCAATATAGTAACAGCCTTAATAATACATTCATTTTGTGTTTTTTACAGTTGCTCTGGGCTACATCCTCAATGTTTTAAACTCATTTATATTCATTACTATATTCAAGCAGAAGCTTTTTATGGGTTTGTTTGATTTTTGGTTGGTTTTCCTGCATAATCTTTCCCAAGCTGTACCGAGCCAACTGCCCCAGGCCTTTCATAGGTCTGTCAGGAGCACTCATTCCAAAGCATGGTAAAAAGCAGTGTGTCTCTGAAGTGGATTTCAATGAACTAAAGCAACAGTCATGCTATAGAGAAACTCAACGCTGGTATTATTTTGGTGGTGTAACCCTTTGAGAACTATTGCATCCGTTTTCAGAGTCTGGTGGATGTTAATCTTGGCTGTCATTAAATTATAGGCTTGTGTTTGGGTAATACAAGCTTTAAAAGAAAATCAGTTTTTCAAAACAGATTTCCCATGACTGCTAGTGAGTGTTTTTAATTATTTGCATTATCAATAGAAAAACATACCTAGAAAAGAAAATATACTTTCTGTTTAAAGGAACCAAACCTATTTTAATAACTAATACCACCTACCAAGAATTTTTCTGAACTGGAGACAGTTTTATAGCTTTGTCTTTTATCTTAAGCATCTTGAATTTCTCTTTTAAACTATGTTGCATGATAGTTCAGTTTGCCTCTGCAGAGGTAGAGTTACAGTTTCAAAGGAAAGCTAAAATGATGACTCTGATATTGCATGAGTATCCTCTGGTGTGTTACCCCTTTGCATGTTCACCATAGTTCTCAAAGGGTTAGTCAAATTTCTGGCCTTCAGCCAAAAATGATATCACTGACAGAGCCAAGGGACCACCAAAGCATTTTGTCTTTCTGTGTAATTTGTGATAACAGCAGTATTGTCATTTTCATGTGACCTGCAGAGCAGGTTTGTATCAATATTTTTTTCCTAGAGAAAAGTCAGCAACTGACAGACCTCTTTATTGATTTTAGGAGCTGCTTCTTGCAGTGATAGGCTTTACAGTCACTGGGCTGTGAACTTATTAAAGATGGTCAGAAGGATGCACCCCAAAAGTCAGACACCTGCTTTTTTATGAAAGCCAGGATTTGAGGGGAGTAGCTTTTGCAACAATGAACAGCTTGCCTTGAACTTGATTATTGACCTGTTGACTGTCATTACCAAGTTAAACATTGTCTTCTGTGAACAGCTTCACTGTCTGAATTTCCTTAAAGTGTACTGTCCTATGTCTTTGATCTTTGACCTTTAACTTGCAAACTGGCACAAACTGAAGGGAATCTGATGTTGCAAATGAACTAAGATGAGTTTTATTTCTTAAAAGGCCTGATAAACATTATCCAAAATTTGAGAAAAAAAACAACATTGAAGTGTTCTCTTAGGAAAGAACTGACATAAACTAAAATATTTATGATAGATGTGTAGAAGGGTATTTTGCTATGTATACATGCACACTCTAAGAATGAACTACAGTAGAAAATTTTTATTTAACTTGAATACAATTTTCAGTATAAAATACAAATAGCTACTTATTAATGAAAAGCTTATAGGAAAGTATTGAAATACTTGAAATGGCCAGTATTGGCTTTTACATAAAATGAGACTTTTATACTACATTCAACCAATTTCTTACTGGTTTCTTAATCCACATAACTGGATCATTTTTTAGAGAGTGTAGGTATATATACATATATATTATGGTTATTATTATTTTGGTAATGGATAGCTTGACTGCCTTGAATTTATATTTATATTGAGCATAGCATGAAAAATAGTATGCCTTTTTGTTCAATTACATCATTTTATATTGATTTGAAGACTTTTTATGAACATATGTGGCATGCTACAAAGCATTGCAAACTTATTTCTTAGAGCATAAACAGATATACATATGTATGGCTAACAAAAACGAAGATTAGACAAAGATATAGTTTTACAACAAATATGCAATGCAGATGGCATTTTGGAGATGTTTTGTAGAGGTACTGCATACTGTAGGTTAGGAGTGCACCAGTATCAGCCCATAGCATTATTTAGTAAATCCAATTCAGTTCTTGCTGAAAATATAGATTAACTGACAGTTAAGTAACTGGATATTTACTGTGCATCAGCTCATTTGGTGAATTTGGAATTCTATGCCTGTTTGTCATATATATTAAAATGCGTATGTGTGTGTTTGTATACATATCAGTGCACACAAACACACACATATACTCATACATGCATATTTTAATCCATGAAGAGATTTTTTATTGTCAACAAACTACTATAACTTTTGTTCTGCTACAGACAGAACAAAACGATTCATGTTGCTGTTCCAATTTTGTCCCTTGGATAGTTGGTGGAAAATACTAGCAGCACTACTTATTCTGCATTTGGTTTTCCTCTACAATAGGGGAACTTATTTTATATTATCTTGAAGTCAGAACAGCATCTCATCTGGTTTTTTATTCACTTGAAAATTTCACTTCAATTTTGAAATATCTTTCATGGCAGCTTTAACTTTTTGTGCAACTGTTTCCCTGACAGTAATGAAGTGCTGAGCATGTTGACTGTTGTTCTTTGATAAGGTAACAAAAATGTTTGTATTTGGAGAATTTAACTTTAATTATGCAGGAAGGTAACTGTGATAAGTCTAGTGCTTGGTATATGATACATCATAGATACATGAATACATGATAAGTTGATATTTTCTTTTACTTGAAAGTGCATATATATTATATACAGAGAGAGGGAGAAAAAAATTATATTGGCATGTTTATGTCATGCAGAGCAAGATTGTGTCAGAATTTCTATTACATACTCCTATTTTCAGTATGTTTATAACACATTCACAAAGGATTGCTTTAAGTAAAAGATGTAGTTGCAATTGTGTTCACTGTAATTCCCAAATATATACTAGCTAATTTCAAATTATAGAAGTTCAGAGTAAATTAGTGATGTTGCCTGATTTCGTTTTGAACTCAAACAAGTAAAAGCTCTAAAACAATGTTATTTTTTGAACATATGTTTTTCTACCAGGGCCTATAATTATGAAAATTAAAAAAAAAAAAAAAAAAAAGAAAGAAAATATTTTCAGTTCCGCAATCTGAGTTCACACTCATGTGCCGTAACTTTTTTCATAAAGTTTTTAATAAAAATTTCCGTATTGTTATTGTCATGATCTGTACTGTGGAACAATACAAAACTGAATATGCATTGTGTTAATCAGTTACAGTCTATCAAGCTGACTATACAGGGTCATGTATCTTCAGAGTACTATGGTCTGTATGATGCAGGAGGCCAGAGTAGATTATGGCAGTGTTTCCTCTGGCATTTTAATGTATAAACCTATGAAAAGGTTATTGACTGTAGACACAAATTAATTTTTACCAAAAAAAAACATTTTAAAAACTATGTAACTATACATTTACTTGATAGGCTGGGATGGAGAGGCTCAAATGGCTCCAAAGGAGCCCTTTCAAGTCTCCTAAATAAATGTAATACATATTTTATATCTTCCTATGAACTTTTGTTCTTTTTCTTCTTTCAAAGTGGGGCAAAAGGAGGGGACAATTAAAGAAAAAGATTTTTTAAGGCTAATTTTCTGAATGAAAATAACAGAAGCTAATAGATTCAAACCCAAGGGGAAGACTTACACTTTTTCTTAGAAGTGTACTTCACTTCTCCAGTTGTTTGGCGAAGACACCTGTGCCATGAGCACTGTGAGTTAAGAAAAGAGTGTAAGGCTTAATTTTTGAATTTTCAACTTTTTTTTTGGTCTTACTTCACAATCTTAATGTCAGTTAAATGTAGCTTTTGGTACCAAATTATATAGAATCAAATTCTAGCTTGTTGGTTAGAAAAAAGTGCGTAGAATAGAAAGTAGGTCTGCCTATAAGCAATGGAAGCATTACATTCCTATTCTAGTTTTTTTACATTTGAACCATCACTAGGGCAAACCTTAAAAAAGACACATTGCAAACTGAACAGTGAATGTTTTAGGCACTGCATTTTTAAGAAAATAGAAGTGCAAGCTACCACACCATTAGCAGCCTAAACTGGAGATAGCACAAGTTGACTGGGCTGAGGTGCAAGAATATGACTGCAAGAGCTTGCTCTGTCCTGGCTCCCGCATCTTCTCAGAACATGGCTTAAGTTTTATCACCAATTGCAGAGGTGGAGGAAGCCATGCATGGTGGCAGTAAGAAGTGTGAAGCAGCCATTACAGAACAATAGCTCCCTGTAGCCTTTTGTTGTTGTCAAGACTGTCTTTGGACTGCTCTATTTTCAGAAAGGTGTATAGATGACTGCAGCCTTATGAGCTATAATGAAAATTGTTAGTATCAGTGGAGGGAAAAAATGTCACTGGCCACTTAGGTGTACAGCTATGCTGTAAATCAAATATTACTGTGTGATATAGGATACAGTGGTATTGATGTGACTAATACACCAGCACTGTAATATTAGGTGTACTTCCTTAGCTCATGGTACAAAGACTGCAGACAAACAGAGTGGTTCACATAAGATAACACCATTCAAACATATGTCAGTTACAAAATCAGGTGTAAATTAAACATATATCCATAAAATTAATCTCTGATTTATGCATGTAAATCAATGAATTGTCTGCCACTGGTCTCATAAAAAAATGTAATGTGTGAGTCAAATCTGTCTAACCCATTCTTGTGACTTGCCATCTGAGATGTCAGAGGCTTATAAAGACATTGTCATCAGTGCCATCGATGCTGAAAATGTCTAGTAAGCATCAAAAGCATATCATCACTTGTTTCAGACTGACTCCATTTGATGCTTGATCTAAAGTAGCCTCTAATGTTAGGCAGCATAGATTCTGTATGTTGTGGCATTATTTGACGTATGTATGTAACTAGGAAAGCCCAGAGATAATCAGGAGGCTGTATTTTGAATGATCATCAGTATGTGACCTCAGCAAGCATCTGTTCCTAATATTAAAATGTATTTCAAAGAAACACATAGACAGCATTAAACTCATTCATCATAAACAGGTCTTGTTTCCCAGTATACACAAGCTTTAGCATATAATCTACAAACTATAGTCAGTATATTAACATTTGCAGTTGCCCATTATATCTTTGAAATATGACATTCTTTGAGAGATAGCACTGCAGAGATAGCCTTAAGTACTGTCCCAGTCTGCCCACAATATAGATGAAATAAATTTTAGAAACAGACAAGACATAAATGAAGACATGCTGATGTAAACTAGCATGCTAAAGACAATTTTCTACACTTGGATGTGTATGCAGCATAGTGATTCTTGCTGTCACAGTAAAAGTACATAAACAATAATCATTACACATGCCAGCCATTTATGATGTCATGAAGCTTTCCAATGACATAGATTAGTTTCTTCTGCTTCTGTAGAATGACGTTGTCCACAGATGGCAATTATAATAGCCACCACATAAAACAAACTTTTCTATTTAGTTAATAGTAATTTCTACCCTGTGAAATTGCATCACATCCTTTTTATAACTACAGCCTTAATCTCCTTGGCAAGCTATTGACATATCTCAATTCATAGTCTTTCATGCCTATTATTTATTTTATTATTTTTTTTTGCTGTGCAGTAAAATATATACTGAGCATTCTCTCCATCTTACCATCTGGCAGTAACACGTGGAATAATCACTTTCTTTCTATGCCATGCATGTGTCCTGGATCATCCATTTGTCCATCCATCATTCTGGGAATGGGCTTTCTGGGAAGCAGGAGTATCAACAGAAGGCTAGGATAAAATAACATCCTAAACTACCTGGTTAGCCCTTAACAATATGACAAGAGAGTCTGAAGTGTTTTTAGTGAAGTATTATGTTACTTACCCACTGGCAACAGAACAGTGTAACTAACTCTGCCAATCAGTGCATTCCCAGATGGGTTCAGCACTTGCAAGGAGTAGTGTGTTAAATCAGAAAACGATGTTTCAAATTCATATTTCCATCCTGATGTGTTGGTATAGTTTAACACCCAGTCTACACGCATATTTATAACTTACATGGCTGTACATAAAATCATCTGCCTTGTGGAAGCTGAGAGTGCTTTGTAAGGTGGGAACAAATTTTTTGTTCCCTTACTATCATGTTACAACCTCAAAGAAAAGAAAGTAGGTTTTTCCATAATGTAAAATGATGGTTTATAATACTCTTTGTCAGTTTTCACAATTACATGCTATTATATGTAGCTCGAAAAGTACTACTGTAGAACTGATATATTCCAGTTGAAATGCATAGCCCCATATTTAGGCATGCAATGAATCCAGAGATGCACATACTGTGTATGCTGTGCTTGGCTATTGCCACAAAATTGCCAGTGCTCACATACTGATGATCTTTCTATGTTACTGAAGTAGCATGTTGAAGTCAGCCAAGAGCAGTTTGTCTGCTTGGATACAAGTAGAGTTATATAAGTTAGGAAATGATACATGTGATGGCATATACTCAGAAGACCACCAGCAACTTACAACACTATTTTAAATGATCATGACAACCACAATTCGTACCTTCAAGGTGTAGCTGTGGCTTGTATTTTACATGCTTTTGTTTTACCCCATATAATAAAAGTACTATGAACTCTGGCCATGCATCATGAGGTAGATGAAAACTATTGAGTTGTCTTTCAGGACAGACATCATCAGTACTCACACAGATCACAGAAATACCTGAGATTGTTATACACAAGAAAATTTAGTCTTGAATAGGAATAAAGAATTGAAGGGGTATGTGATGATGCAAGTAATCTATTCTCAGCTCTTACTCTATGTAATGCATTTGGTAAAACATTGTCAATTAAGTATATGCCTAACATCCATTTTTACTGTTTCCAAAACCATTTACTGTTTCCAAAACCATCTCTTATTAGTTCATGCACAGTACTGTGTTACTGTGTCTGGTTGAAAACCATTTTAGAGGATAGATCAAGGATTATGATCCTCCCTTTTCATTGTCCAAGATACACAGGTCATCATCTGCTATCAATATGCACTCCTTTGAAGATGGTAGTCCTTGGATCACAGTAATGACAAATACAGTTTTAAAGGAACAGTCTATTTAAATCTTTTTCAGAGGTAACTTAAATTAGTCATAAACTTACTTTCCACAACTTCTAGGATCCACAGGAAAGGCAACTAGGTCTTTTGGTCAAAGACTGCAGACAGACACAGAAAAAGCAGCATAAGCATATTTCCATTTTTCATTTCCAGAAGAATATAAGAAAAGGAATGAGAACATTTTGGTTTATAATTGCAAGTACAAAACCAGGTTGGCAGAAAGGGAATCAGCCAAGGACCATTGCCACTCTCACAGTAAAGAATTTCTTCCTAATATCTAATCTAAATTTACCCTCCTTCAACTTCAAACTGTTCCCCCTCATCCTATCACTACATGCCTTTGTAAAAAGTCCTTTTCCAGCTTTCCTGTAAGCCCCCTTCAGGTACTGGAAGGCTGCTATAAGATCTCCCCGGAGCCTTCTCTTCTCCAGGAGATATTATCAGGAAGTTAGTGAAAGTTTTGAAAGTATTATTTGCCTCCAACAACAATGATACCTGTTAGGCTATAGAAAGTCCACTGCATTCTATATTTGGTGTCATGACCCACCAGAAAGCAGTCAGTCAAAAGGCTCCTCAGTATAGTTACTCTAAATCTGACTATAGATATATAGAAAGAGCACATTACTTACCTACTTCATTCAAAAATCTTTCAAGAGATTTAGTCAAACTAACATCAGCCTGAATCTATGTGCAAAAACTTGTCACAGTGAAATGTTCTTAGAAATTAGATCCAAAAAGAAGAAATATACTGGATTAAATATTAAAGGACAAAGAAGCCTTTCCCTATGTTAGTATATTACAGCCATGTATCTTTGTCTCCATGATATCTCAGTCCTGAAGTGTTTGATATAATAGAAATATATTTATGACCTTTGGGTTAATCATCTGTTGCTATTTTTTTATGTAAACTGATAAATATGATCAAACTTCTGATTCCACTCCAACCACTTTTTTAACTGTGCCCTGACTTGATTCTTGACTAATTATAGCAATATTTAATATTATGTGCTCTTGGTAGACAACTGAGAAATAGTCTATTCACTATACAGAAAAAAAGAAGAAAATACAGTTTTGTTGTCCGTCTCATTTAATCACCTTTTACAGTCTATCACTAGGAAATGAAGCTTTTTGTGTCTACAGTGAAGAGGTAGCACCTTCTCAAAAACTCCTGTGAACATCTGAGGAACTAGATGTATATCTTTCACTAGGTCTTGTCCATCGTTCAGTCCCTCAACACTGAGCTCCAAGTTTCTCACTTCAGATTATTAAGTCTCTGCCATCCATTGATACCTCCATCCTTTAAATCTTTTATGAAAATGATGTGATACAGCCAGCGCAGACCACCATGGACTCCTTATTTGCATCTTGTGGCTGCTTACCTGGTCATGTGTACAGTGGTGTAACAGCAGAGATCCATCATTCTTTATGCCAGCCATTGCATAGCATTTGCATTCATGGTTTATGCCATCTGTGAGAGGTAAGCAGTCTAGAAAGCTGCATTTCAAGAATGTCTGTATTATTTCCAGTGGTTCCAATTCTCATCTTTAACCTTTTTTCTTTCTCCTTTGCATTATGATCCCTATAATCTGTGTCATGGATATTCAGACAATAATTATATGGCTGGACTCCTTCTTCTACCACAAGTCAGTTCATACACATACATGGACTACCATTGCATTCCTGCTATAGAATAATACACTAGCACTGCTGAATGGCAGAATGCTTTGTATTATGCATTGTTTTCTAATTGATCCTAATTTTTAGGCATCATAAATAACATATTTATGAAAAGCTCTTTCTGACATATGCTACTGTAGTCTGGGAATTGGATTCATTGCACAGTTCAGTCACAACTTACAGAGAAAGATGCAGGTGTTTGACTTCCGCAGGTTTATTGTGTGTGATAAATATTCCTATATGATCAGAAGCTGTTTGAGGGAGGTGATGTCTGCTCCTCGTGAGTCCTGTGGTTAGTATTGTTAGCAGTTAAAGCATGTACAGCTGGTTTTGTCAGTGTGTAGTCAATCAGAGTTTGATATGGATATGTACAAGAAGAATAGTTTACCATGTTTCATACACATTCTTGTTTCTCTTGCTTTCTGAATAACATGCACCTTGCTTTGTCTCAAGTGCATGTATATATGTTATCTCTTGTATCTACCAGAACCTGATTTCTTCTTTAATTCTACTTGTTGGGTGTTATTTGTAATTTTAGCAGCTGATTCCTTTTTTCATCTTGTTGCCATTCTTTCCACTCCGTGATTCCCTGTAATTCCAGCAGAAAATGTTCTGGTTCCAATATGTTAACTAGAAGCTACTACAGTTGTGCAAGCTCTACTTCTTGAACCACCCAACAATTGTTCATTTAATTTACAAAGCCTGACGAATAAGTCAGAATATGGATGTGATGATTTCTCTGTGATGCAAATTTTTCATTTTTATTCCCTTTTCTCTGCATAGCCCCATGTGCATTTCATGCCCATGTTTGGCTCATTAGGATGTGCATTAATAATGAAATAATTGGAGCATTTATTTGCTTTCTGCAACTAAATTTCATTTTATTATTGTTATTTTATTTTATTTGCTCACACAGCATTCTATACAGTAACCTTTTTATAACTGACATATGTTATTCCTTCAGGTAGCTTCTACTGACAAACACAAAGCTTGTTTGTGTGCAAATGCAAGGCTGACTAAATGGTGCTAAAGTGTATTATGACTGTCAGATATAATCAGGCAAAATTTTGTGGTGCTTAGACTGATTTTTTCATTGATTTTACTGATCAATGCATTGAACAGTGTTTTATTATACACAAGTTGTATTTTATTAGTAAATCAAGACCTCATAGTGCATTGTTAGACAAAATGGATTAATTAATCTATGTAACAGCTCACCAAGCTATTATCTCTTTAACTCCTTATAATGTTGTGTCATTAAAGGTCAAGGGGTCATGATAATAATCTCATTGCTGTAGACCATTAACATGACTGAACATTTTCAACAAAGTACTTATGTTTACAATGCGATAACCCTTTGACTGCTGCGGCAACCTTTAACCACAGAAAGTCACATGCTAGAATCATCATAATGGTTCTTGCCATGGCAATCAAAGAGTTAAGGGCTGTGCAGTGATTTGTTTTATATTTATTAATTTATATTTATTTTTGTTTTCATTTGAGAAGGGGGGAATTGGGGTGGGACAGTTCTTGTCTGCTGTGTCTTAACCAAGGGAAGGGTTAAAATGGCTTTTTATACTATTGCATCTTATGTACTTACCATCATTTCATTGTGTTGTAATTAAAAAAAATCTGTCAATAAATAAGAGAACAGAAAAAAGTTTCATAAAGGCATTGTGGTTTAATTGGTATGTATTACTGTAGTATTTAAAGCTGCTGCTCTTTAGATACTGTATAACATTACAGCCAATTTTAGCCTCAGAAGAGCAATGCCTAATAGATGACAGAGATATTATGGATATATCTGGATATGAGCAGGGTGAAAGAAACATTAATTAATTTTCCTAAGCAAAATAGAGCAGGAAAAACTAATTTGTATGGAAAAGAGGTGGCGTCTCTGACAGTGAGCTTACTTCTGTGATGTCTGAAGGGCGACTCAGAGACTGCTGTCACAGCCACTAAAAAATGACAAACAGGTGACTGATTTTCCTCCTTTCTGGTGTGTAAGAAAAACCATGAAAAGTATACTGTAAAGGTGAGTCTAATGATTCAGATTAGAAAATAGCTGAAGAATAAAAACAAAAAAAAAATACAGTTTTCTTGAAATTGAATCACAATAGAAGACTATGGGACTAAGACACAAAGGAGAGTTTTGTAAAACATCGACCATCCAGCTGAGCTTTGCAAAGATCTGTGTTCCTCTTCATGTCAACAAAAATGTAATTCTTCTTCAGCTACAGAGGATTAAAGGTTTCCTACACCCATGTGTAAGTGTGGGTGTAGGAAGCCAGGAACAAGCTCGATCTGTTCTGAGGTAAATTGAAAGTTATATTGCTTCAGAGTCCTATCAAGAAAGAAGGCAGTGCTTGTAAGCTGAGCTTGTGACCTGAGGCCAAACTCATCACGTGTCTAAACTACCCAAAACCTCGCTCTTTTCCAGTACAATTCACAGGTGCATATGTGCACTTGCATATGTGCACTTGCTAAAACTCACAAGTAGCTCATAATTTAAAAAAGAAAAGAAAAAAAAAAGGAAACCCATTAGTTAGCTGATTAAAGGAAGAAAGGAAGAGAACTGAATAAAACAGATGCTACAGAAGTCACTGATTGCACTTCTCATACACAAGAGAGGAACAGGCCCCTGTCTGGGCCTTGTCTGCAGGTGGATGTCACATAAAACACCAGGTCTGAATGGAATGGTTTAGGGAGAGTCTTAAATATCTTAGTGTCTTCAGTTCATGGAAGTGTGTTTTTTCTGAAAGACGTGAATTAAAACAACTTCTAAGTTAATCCATGTCTTAACACCATTTGCTTTATAGGTAAAGATGATGCTAGAGAAAGAAAACTTACTAGTAAACGTTTAGCAATCTCAGTTAATGTGAGAAATTTGGTGTCCTATATCAATCTTTTTCGGACCTATTTTCACATAAGTATTTGTCAGAAAATTAGATTTTTGTTTTAATATTTGGGCCCAAATCCTAATCATTGCTTGCCAACTGTTTTCATGTTACCTGTCTGAATTATTACATCAAAATCAACTAAATACCTGGACATCAATAATTGTCAATGGAATATACTATATATTACTTTCTTCAGTTCTACACAGCATACAACAGCATGACACACACTCATTTTCCACTCAAAAGAAGCTAAGGACAGAAGAAACTAGTATTTTGTAGATCACCTACTAAGCCAACTGAGAAAACTCTCGGTGCTTACCATGAATTGTGAAGACTGCACTTTAATGAAGATTATTCAGTCCTAAAGCCTACAATACATGAGTCAAACTGCCTTTTCTCCAAGTATATTGTCAATGCACTGCCGCTGGTGCCGAAAATTAATCTGTATTAGTAAGGAGACTTTTTCTATAAGATATGCAAGGCTTAGGTGCACGTTTGAACTATTCCACTAGTACAAAAATCTGCACTCTGATCAATGTGTAATCAATATCTACCTGAGTCACTTTCAACCCAAAAGGAGTTATAGTATGATCCTCTCCAGAAACATTCAGAATGCAAAGGAGCTTTTCTAAGGCTTAGTGAAAACATATTCTCTTACTTCAGTGTTTGTCATATTAAATGCAAGGTACAGACATTTTCACTTACGTGTCTCTTTCCCCCATGAAATTATTTTTAAAATCTGAAATATTTGAGTTATAATTCAGGAGAATCAGAGTGGGTAAGCCATAAAAGTAAAAAGCATTTGAAGTACCAGTATTTTTCAACGATGTTTTTATATTAGTATTTAATATCTGGAAAGTTTCCAAGCTGAAATAGGTATCATTGCTACCATGCTGTTCAATATGCTGAATATGTGAAGTATGGTTTTGCAACTCATTTATCCCTTCACAAGTCACTGCAAGAAACAGCTCCTAAAGAGCATGCTTAATTTCCCAGATGTTTGTGTGAAATTACTGTCATTAATCACCATATTGATCACCTTTCTTCACTTTTCCAGTCTTCTTATATTTTAAATGTTCCCCTAAAGTGACGTGTAGAGGCATCCTTGTTATTCAGGACTTGCTCACTTGCTGTCTAATTGCTAGATAAGAGATTCTTTGTGCAGTGTTTTTGTTTTGTGATACATAGGTAATTTTTGCTTTGATTTTCAACATCAGTCAAACATTTTCACCATGACAAATTACAAGTGTTTCTGCACACCCCACCCCCCTTGTTTCTAGACTGGAAAGTTGTGATTCTGTCATACTGGCCAGCTTCACACTGCATGTCTTTGCTCATACTTTGATTAAAGTAGTAGATTCAGGTTGAAAAGAACTTGAAGAATTTTTCTATTCATGTTGTTCTTTTGTGAGAAAATATTGCCTGTGAAGGACTAGTTTTACAAGGAAGTTACGAGTATCTGAATTCAGTCACAGTGTGAAATAACTTGGTTCCCAAATCTCTTCTAGGTCCTCTTTCTCTGGCAGTCCACACTGTGTGTACATTGCAGATTTTCTTTTGGAGTGCAGTAGCAAAGTCTTTTAGAGACAAAACATGTATTTTCTTTTGAGAGGTAGGTATTTCAAGAATTAGTCTGGCATACTGGATAAGATAGCATCATCCCTTATATATGATCCCAGTGGGTATAACACTTTGAGGCATAAAGCATGTTCTGAAAATACCTCAATTCAAAAAGAAATAGAACCTCACAGTTCATGACCAGTTCAGTTCAGTTAGAACAATGATGAGTTTGCAAGTCTTCTTTGGATATAGCTGACAACCAATCAGGCACTGTTTAGACTCAAAACTGTACCAGACTTGGAGGTAAAGAAAGGTTACACCATCTCCAAAGTTGGCCTAGTCTATCAGAATATCAATTTGGGATACGGGAACTTAAAAGTCTCTTAAAAGTCTAGCATAGGGCATAACTGTCAACTTGTAGCTCCTAATCCGTACCTAAAGTATGAGACAACTGTATGAAATTTAATGAGATTTAATAAGGAAAAATGCCAGGTTCTGCACCTAGGCCACAACAATGCCATGCATCGCTGCAGGCTCAGGGAAGAGTGGCTGAAAAGCTGCTCAGCAGGAAGGGACTTGGGGTGCTGGTGGACAGCCGGCTGGATATGAGCCAGCAGTGTGCCCAGGTGGCCAGGAAGGCCAATGGCATCTAGGCCTCTATCAAGAACAGTGTGGCCAGCAGGAATAGGGCAGTGATTGTCTGGAGCATGTCCAGAGAAGGGCAACAAAGCTGGTGAAAGGACTAGAAAATATGTCTTATGGGGAACGACTGAAGGAGCTTGGGTTGTTCAGTCTGGAGAAGAGGAGGCTCAGGGGAGACCTCATCACTCTCTACAACTACCTGAAAGGAGGTTGGAGTGAGGTGGGGGTTGGTCTCTTCTGTCAAGCCTACAGTGAGAGGACAAGGGGAAATGGACTTAAGTTACAATGAGAAAGATTCAGATTGAACATTAGAAAATCACTTTTCACCATTGGGGTGGTTAGACATTGGAACAAGTTGCCTAAGGAGGTGGTGGAGTCGCTGTCTCTGGAGGTATTCAAGAAGCACCTGGATGAGGCACTGAGTGATATGGTTTAGTGTTTTAGGGGTTATTATGGTGGTGCTGGGTAGATGGTTGGACTGGATGATCTTGAAGGTCTCTTCCAGCCAGAATGATTCTGTAAAATAACCACATTAGGGCTATACCTGACTAGAATAGATTTGTATACTAGCTGGTGGGCTTCAGAAGTTAATTCCTCTCTCCATTGAACAGACAGCTGAATTTGGGAGTTAATTTAAGAGTCTTTCTCTTGATTAGACATGTAAGTCAAATTAAATGTATCCTTTTCACTCCTCAGCCAGGAGAACAGAGATGCACACAATAGAAGAATACGCTGGAAACAGCAACACTTAGAGATCCCACACAATTAAAAGGAAAGAGGTATGTCAGGACTGTCAGGAATCATAGTACAAATAGAAAATACAAAGAAGATGGAAAGGAAACTCAACCAAACCTGAGTTTCTCATTTACAAGTGTCAGGTAGAGATACACTGTTTCCAGGTGTACCACTTCCTGATTTCTTTTGCTGAGTCAGCTAAAATTCAGGTATACTTAAGTCACTCTTATCACCTGTAAGGAAGGTGCCTCCACTGATTCACTGCTGAAATTCATGTGTGTAGCAGAACCTTTGCACCCTAGAAACAGCACAGAGAAGACACACTCATTGAGCTATCCCATATGGACATCAGTTAGCAGGACAGGACACGGGTGAGAGCAAAAAGAGGCCTTGCAAAGTCAGCAGTGCTGGGTGCCCTCTACATCTTTTGCACTCACAGTTCTTGGTTCAGCCCTTTGCTTACATGCTGGTGTATGCCATATAGCATAAGCTTACATCTTGCTGAGAAATGTTACTGCACTGCCTATACTCAGGTCTCTCAGAGAATGAAGGACAGACAAATGAGGACACAGAGCATGAGCATATTACTAATGTAATAAAAAGATGGAAAAGGGGGAAAGGTAAACATTCTGTGAGAAATGAGAGAAAGCAGTAAAGACCAGAGTGTTTAGAAAGAGTACTTCTGAGCTTTGTTTTATACAATATGGAAATTAGTTTTGACAGTGGAGTCTCTATTTATTTAACTTTTGAGGAAATCTGGACCATGCACATTTTTCTGATTGTGTTACTTTTCAAACCCAGGTGCAATCAGTAGTTTAAGAGGAAGTAGCAAAATAAATCTGGATCAACAATACTGGGAAAGTACAAAATGCCTGGATGTGAGAAGATTTCTCAAATCCTTTGATATGGAAGGGACGTTGCCTAATGACCTTCGAAATGAAAACAGGGAATTGTAATCTCATTTAAATATAAATTAAAAGAATTGAACTTAAGTGGTTCAGAGAGACAAGAAATAGAAAGCTGAAGATTAAATTATTCCTTTGATGGGCTACACAGCATTCCATAGTATGTATGCCGCTGTTGATGAGGACTGCAAGAACAGTTCCCTGAAGGACAAAAACTCCTGCTTCACCTCTCCCACCTCTCTCCAGATTACATCGGCTTGTTTATCTTAGAAGCTGTACAAATTGTGTAGAGCTTTCTTCTTTATACATAAAAGTAATTATTTTAGCATTGTTAATCTTATTCCCCCATGTCTTTTTCCCTTCATACTCTTTACAAGGATTATCACAGCAGTTAGTCCCAGTGTGAAGCCTGATAACCTCAGGAGTTCCTCTAAGGCTGATTCTTTCCACCTGCATAGACCATAAAGTGGTTTTGCAGCTGCTTTTGTAGTCTTGTGGCTGCAATGAGAAAGATATCTAAGTGATGGCAACACTGGAATAAGATTCCTAACTGGAATAAGATTCAACTTCCCAACACAGTCAGATTACTTTTTACACCCTTGGTGAATCACATAATCACCACTGGCCATCTGTTGTAATACTCTGTATTGAAACGAGTAGAACTGACAATAACAGAGTTGCACATCTAAGCTCTCCATACTCTAAACACCAAAAAAATCAGAATAGTCAACCCATTGAGCAAGGTGACACTTTAAGTTTCTAATAAGAAGTACTGAAGGAGGAAAACAGTGCAAATCTGCCTCTAGTCTTAGCCACCAGCCAGGGAAAGAATTAGGCACATCTGGAGCTTGGGTCATCAACTGATGAATTGGATAATTTGCACATTTGGAAATGGGTGACTCATTCAAACATCAACCCCTGAGGTGTGGAGACTTGTGGATTCCAAGACCCCCTGAGCTCAGGGGTATCTGGCTCTTCTTAGGAATTAGATGGCTGACATCAGCTCAGTCTTCTTTCCTCTTTATTTAAAAAAGGAAAATTAAGATGTTTAGTTTCATGATAGCTTTTGTCATTCATGTACTTAACCCAGGGAGAGAAGAAGGATTTAAAATACTGTTTCCTCAGTATTTCTTAGTATTGATTTTTCCTCAGTATTCATTGAGGAAATATGGCAACTGCTAAGAACCTGATTCTAAACTGCCTCTCCAGTCAACACAGAAGGAATTTTGGCGCTAACCTAGATATGACAGCAAAGACTCTTTGCAATGGATGTCTTAAGCTGGGTCAATGATAAATTCTGTGAGGATTCTGTGTTTCTTCATGCTGTAAGGTTGCATTTCTCGCAGCGAGTTCCCTCTGCGTGGAAGTTGGCTGATCTTCCCAGGGGCCTCTTGGTGGTTTACAGGGATTTAGTCATTGTATCTGCTGTCAGTGCTCAGGTGCCGACAGCGGAGGGCTGCAGGGTGGCCTCTATGAGGAGAGGTCAGAGTTGCTCCGTGCTGAATGCAGCCGGTTCTAGCCAGCTCCAGCTGACTCAAATATATCCGTTGCAGGACACAGCTTAGCCTGTCAACCAAGTAGGTGGTGCCTCTGGGAAAATGTGTTTGAGAAACGCTGAAAACACTGCACAGGCAGTAAGGAGTGCAGAAAAAAAAAATGAGACACATCCCTGTGAGCACCAGGGTCAGACAAGAAGGAAAGGGAGGAGGTGCTCCAGGTGCCAGAGTAGAGATTTCTCTGCAGCCTGTGGAAGAGACCATGGTGGAGCTGATATACACAGTGCAGTCTGTGGAGGACCCTACGCTGGAGCAGATTCATCCTGAAGGACTGCAACTGTGGAGAGGCTCCACACTGGAGCAGGAGAAAAGTCTGGGAAGGAGGGAGCTGCAGAGAGGAACTGTTACGGACTGACCAAAACTCCTATTCTCCATCCCCCACCACTGACTGGGGAAGAGAGATGTAGAAGAGTCAGGAATGGAAGAGTGAAGTTGAGCCTGGGAAAAAGGGAGGGGTGAGAGAAAGGTGGTGTTTTAATTTGTCTTTGTTTCTCACTATCCAACACTATTTCACATGACAAAGAAAATAAACTAATTTCCCACATGCTGAGTCTGTTTGGCCCATGGCAGTGATGGGTAACTGATCTCCCTCTCCACAACATTTTCCATCCTATTTTCTGCTCCTGTCCTGTTGAGAAGGGGGAGTGAGTGAGCAGTTGGACAGGTGTCTGGTTGCTGGCCAAGGTGAACCCCCCCCCAACCATTCTTTAAATTTATTTTACTTTATTTGATGATATACACGACACTGTTTTCCTGGCACAAACTTCTGTGGAGATTCAAAATTCTGTATCTGTGTTAAGAGTGGAAGAACACGGAGAAGTAGAATTATCTTCCTGGATGCAATTATCAAAGCATCATCTTGAGGTGAAATGTTAATATAAGATGTTAAAGAATAGTTGATAAAATGATAAGTATTGTATTTCTGATGGAATTAACTTTTGTGTACTGAAGGAACTGAAAAAAGAAGTAACTGATTTATGAATTGTGCTGTATCATGTCTTCCTAAAATTGCCTAATGACTGGAAGGAGGTTCAAGTGGCAGTGATTTCTTTTAGAGAGCTTTGTGCAAAATCTGAAAAACTGCAGGCTAGTGAACTGTCATCTCTAGTGAGCAAACTGACCTTAGTAGAGGGATTTGTAAACATTTAGATAAATATGATATACGAGGGTGGAATCAGAATTACTTTAGTAACAAAAAAATCTATTACAGTTCTTCAAACATGTAGATAATGCTAATCAAATTGATACAATTTTCTGTATTTCCAAAGGCATTTAACAAGATCCTTCTCCAAATACTCTTAAAGAAATTTAGTTGGGATAACAAAGAAGGTAAAGTCCTCAGATAGATAAGAGGGTTGTTAAAGCACAGAAAGAAAACAAAGCATTGTTACCTAGTTTCCACAATCGAGAGACATCAGAAATAAAACTCTTAGGAGTCTCTGTCAGAGACTATTATTCACTATATTTATAAATTATTTGAAAGAGTTATATGACAAAGTTTGCTAGGTACTAATAGTAATAAAAACAAGGAATGAGTGTTAATAATTGTAGAAAGAAAAGCTGCACAATAATAAGGACTTGGAAATGAAATGCATATAAATAAAATCATGTACAAGTGAAACTCATTAAAAAAATAAATTCCTATGTATAATGATGCTTTCTGAGCCAAGTGTTAGTGTTTGAGAAAAGCTCTTAGGAATATGAGAGAGAAGTCTATGAAAGTGTCCATTCAATACACTGTAACAGCAAAGAAAAGCAAATGAGATGTGAGAAGTTATTAGAAATGAAATAGAGAACAAAACAAAAAATAATAAGAAGAAAATCATTATGCTGCTATATAAATCCATTAAATACCTGCATCTTGAATTGTATTCGAAGTTCTGCCTTTTTTTCTCCACTTGCATGTCAAAATTTGTATAGTAGCAAAGTAATAATGTTTTATCGTTAGAATAAAGGCTACAAGGATGAGCAAAGTTATCAAAGACATTTCTATATTGTAAGAAATGACTACATATGGGAGGACTCTTCAAAAAATGTAACTGAGGGGAAATACAAAACCCTGAGTTATATGAATAAGTGTAGAGAAAGTGATTTTTCACTCGTAAGTGGATCAAATCAAATTGACAGATGGCAAACAAAGCTAGACAAAACAGATACTTTGCACAGCACACAGGTAAAATGCTCATCTGCTTTTTACAAATTATCACAGACAGTAAAAGTTGACATATGTTCAAGAAAGTGAATTGAGAAATACAAAGAAGCAAAATCTCTTTAAAGCTCTTAAATACAAACCACCACCACGGGCACAGGGAGCCCTCCAGCCAGGACCTGACACACTGTGATGAAGAACTGTGGAAAAGAATAGTGAAGATTTAAAGTAGTATCTCTGGGGAAGTGACTCAAGACAATAGACTAGAACCCATACTGTCATTTATTTGTGTATATATTCAGTTGGTAAACAAGCAGCATTTGTTAAAATTGACTTGACTCACTAAGGAATAAACTACTAAGCTTCCCGCTGCTTTGGGTAACTGAGACTTCAAATATGAATATGAAATATTTTCATTTACTGAACCCTGTATTTCATATCAACACATACATTAGAAGATTTACTTAATATCAATATTTAAATAAGATAAGTGCATGTAATTTTTTTCTGCCTTTCAGTGAAATCAGACACAATGATAATCAACCGCTTCGGGGATGATGAGTTTTGGGATAATGATCCTGAAAATATGTCTTTGAGAGCTATTATAACAGTCATGCTCACCATTAGTATATTGAAATCTTTACGTAGATGAAGGCTTAATCTGAGACAGGGATTCCTGTGTATCATATTATGACCGTCTCCCTGATAAAGTTCTTTATATCATCAAGATTGCTGTTGAATATGCCTTCTGTGTGTTGGAACTCAGTGTGACTCATGAAGAGACTGACTTGGCACACTGAGGCCAGCTGAGTACTTCTATATTAAAAACTAAATTAAAAAATCTATATTAAAAAAACTAAATATTAATCCTTGGAATAGGTTTCATATATCTTTTGCCTACCTAACATCAGTATATTTCTATGTACTCAACCTATCACCTACTCTGTAAAAAATTTAGTTGGGGTGGGTGTGTGCATATATATATATATATATATAAAAGCAAATAAGAAGGTTAAGTAAAACCTATGTGCTGATGTACAGTTTGCAATGAATGATTTGTCATGGCTTCTAAAGAATAAGAAAGATTTTTCCCCAAGGTGTAAGAAAACAATTCAAGATAAATGATGTAGAAAGCAGCTGATTAAGGAAGACTCTCAGGTGCCTTCCTCAGGTATCATCACTTTATATGTAAGTTTAAAAGGAAGATCCCCTTGCTTTTAATTGATTTAATACCCCTTAATAGATTTAATAATGGTGATATCCTATGACCAGCATATAACATCTTGCTGGCCCTTGGGAGAGAGCAAAGTGACACAGGCAAATTTTGCCTCATGATTTTGCACTGGAGTTTCTGCAGTAGTTGCCGCTCTAGTTAACAGCTGTTCAGTACTTTCAATTTTTTATAAACAAATAGACAAGGAAATGTCACGATGGATCTGGGATGTGAATGACGCTTTTAATCCTTAAAGAATTAACTTTGTCAATGAAATTGGAAGTTTTCCCCTCAGTGAAAACTAAAATTTGTTCTGAGGTTTCCTGTATTTGCCTGTGTCTTGAATGAGGCCAAGGAAAAGTGATTTTGTCAGCAGCCTAAATATTACTTACATAGATACAAAATAGAACAGTATAGTGAAAATCAAATAGAATCAGAAGAAATAAATGACAAAAGAAAGACCACTAGTATTATTTCCCTTTTGTCACCATTTCTTCCTCTTTCAGTACCCTGGGAAGATAAAAATAAATGGGTTTTTTTATCAATAAGACTTAACCATGAATTTTTGATACACAACAGGAAACATATTCCACTGTATTTGTATAGTACTAAATTGATACTACGTTTTAGATTTTCCTCTTGGCACTTTTATGGATGAGAAAGATTTTTTCCTCTTGTATTTGGACAATCGTGTATCAGAAATGCATTTCACTTTCTTTAAGAGATTCAGAGGATGGGCATGCTAGGTACAGAACATGGGAAAAAAGACACAATTGTACTTTTAGTAATGTGAATGAGTCTGTTGGGTGTCTGTCTAATGTGTCCCAGATCCAACCAGTTGTCAGGTTGGAGGTCAAGGAAGAATTGTGTCTGCTTCCAAATCAAATCCCCAGGAACAAATAGCTTTTTGGGAGTCTACTCCATAGTGTGTGATATGTCTCTAGGCTCCTTTGGAAGATTTTTCACCCAATTAACTTTCCCTTATTGTACAAAATGGGGAACTGGTACTCTGATTCTGTATTCTGGTGGCTATCCTCTCTCTTTCTGTGCCATATTGATTGCTTCAGGTACTTCCAATACAAATTTTGTGTTTGAATTTGGGTTTCTGGAGGTATATGGGGGCTGCAGTTGGGCTGAGGGCTCCTGGAAGAAGTCAGGGTAAGGCTGCTTACAAACCTGGTGCCTGCAGCTCCCTCCCTCTATGTGCAATTCAATAGGGTGCCCTATGACTGTGAGCTAGAGGGATGCTAAATCCAGCGAACTTCAGGATCCAAGGGATTTATTTTTCCAGAGCTAAAGATTTTGGGGAGTCCTCCTGGCCCAGTCCTCAAGAGCCAGCCCAGGTTTGGTCCCTAATGAGTCCAAGCAGGTACCCTCTGAACACATGCACACACACACCCTTAAATACATGCATACACAACCAACCAACAGCAAAGTAACACAGGCAGGAGAGCAGTGCCCTTACAGGCACCACATGCCCACAAAAAGCACTGTCACAGACATGAATCACAGCAATGGCCTAATCATGTTCTCACCTGCAGGTTAATAAGTCTCAAGGTTTACTAACAGAGCCGACACACTCACAAATGGGACTTTCTGGTGTCTGGCCCTGTCTAGGATCCCTCCAGGACCCACCCCCAGCCTTCCCAGTATCTAGCCCCAAATCTGTGGCGTCTTCAGCAACTGGCTTCCAGTCTTGTGGTGTGACTCACTGGCTGGTCCAGCTTGCAATTTGCTAACATGATGTACATGCATGCCTCCAGGAGCTGGCCTTAGACCCTCTACCTATCCAGTAGCTGGCCTGAGGTACCAGTCTCTCCACCTACCAGATCCCTCTCCTACAAGTCACTTTGATCCAGCCTCTGTATTCTATAGCAGCCACTTAGACTAGTCTTCTTACTTGCCAGCTGGTCCAGCTTTATGCTCATTAGCAGATCTCACACACACATGCACACTCACCCAGAGCACACTCACATAAGAAAACACTTAGAAGAAGGGTTTAATAAGAAGACTCAAGAGACTGTGATGATCATGTGCAGGGCTTATCTAGTCAAGCGTGCCAGACCAGCAACTTGTTTACACACTACTTTCTTTGGTCCTTCTTCTAAACATCCAATGATAAACTTGACAATCTCACAAGTCCCTTCAAATATCCCATAGTAAGTTTCCTCTTTCTTATGAGACTCAGAATAATCTTGTTTCCCCCTTCTTATCAATTACAAAACATCTGGATGAACCTCCTCAAGGCTTGGAGTGGTTCTGTCCATGGCCCATCTCAATCAGGTACCTGAGAGCTCTGGTCTTTGACATTGTCTCTGTTATCTATGGCTCTTTAGAGTATGTACATCTGGGTTTTTCATTTATTTCTCCTGTCTCTTTTCCTAGTCTTTTTGTGCTGAGTACCCACTAACAAGATACCCTCACAAACTACACATCCTTACTTCCACATTCCATTACATCCACACACTCCACATATATTTCATTGTTCAGTTTAATTAGAGACTATTTCCTAAGTATACACATCTTCATGATAACTTAGCAAAGAAATTGTAACAACTATCTTAGCAAAACTTTCTGCATTTCAAAACTTTGTTGGTGAACCAAAGTCCCTGTAACGATTCTAGCAAAGGTTCCAGGAACACTGATTGTATCTGAATGTTGTAAAAATCTGGATCAGTTAAAATATTTAACTGGGAGAAGGGTATGGTTCAACATGCTTTAATAATTATGCAATAAGTAGGAGATTTTCAATGGGTAAATAGAACTGTTCACATGTGCTTAAGAAGAGAGATAAGTTTCAAACATGTACACTTACACTGAGCCCTTATAGTTCTGACTTTGTGAGACATTTAAGCAGGAGGATTAAGTCCTATTCATCAGGGAAATTAAGCTTACGTGTCTGTGTATGTTTAAATACTTCCCTAGAAGGAGATGAGTTCCTGAGTTTGGGCCCACTTGCCTGAACTATGTGGTTGTAGTAGAAAGGGACTGATCAACAATAAAAAGCCATGATGTGTGATGAACTGAAGGCAATGATCACCTAGAATCTTTTAGCAGAACATTTTTTATGAATTAAAATATGATTCATAAAATTGAGGTAAGGTAAATATATCTTCTGATATTATTGTGTATCAAGCAGAAGTTACTATCACGTTCTTTCTTCAAGCTATTTATTTTAGCAATGTTAATCCTTTCAGAATGTTTTCTTTTTCCTCACTTTATCTACAAACTACTCATTTTAAATTGCTAGATGTGTTGTAAACATCACTAAGAGACAGCATCAAAAATCTTAGCAATATATCTGTCTTGGGAAATATGCAAAGCAGAACATTGTCAACAAAAGGACTCCTCTATTTGTCAACTTCTCTCTCATCTGCATTTCTGGGGTGTGTTACATACTATATTAGGTGAACAAATAAATTGTTAATTAGGGGCAGAATTGACTCCTGCTTTCATCTACTTTTTCTTCCTACTACTATGGCTGGAAGGGTTGGTGTAGAAAATTCAATCTTGTTTTCTGTACAGGACAGCCTGCCTAACCCTGACAGTGTAAACTATGAAGAGCCACAAGATGCAGCTATCTGTGAGAGACAGACAAGATGAAGGTAGCCACAGACTCCAATTTTAAAAGTGCTGAACTTGTTTTTTTTTGCTGCTGGGTGTGCCTGTGAGGGGCCATGCTGTCAGGTCAACACAGAACTCCCAGTGTCACAGGGTTATATTTGGCATGGTCATGCCAGTCTTGCTGTTGATCTTTCCACAGTTTCTCTTCTCACTATTAAAATTTTCGTATTTCTTTTACTTCTTGATCTGACTCTTCCTGTGCTTCAGAAGTCCCTTGATAATTCCCTGGTTACTGTTTAACCTGTCTGTCATCATCCTTGATACGGGGTTCAAACTGGGGTGAAATGATCTCTCAGGCAGTTTTGGGAGTCCCATTCCCACATGCTGTTACATCTGTCACCTGACATTTTGGCAGCCCAAGAGCTGAAATATCTTACAACTTGTAAGAAACCAAATTCAAACCTATTTTTTTTCTCAACCGCTCACACTGTTAAGATTTTTTAAATGAAACATAAGAGAAGAAAGGTGAGAGAAAACTCTTACTTACATTGATATTTAGAAGAATAATACGGAAATAATATGTATAACTAGGGCCTTATAGAATAACTGAATACTTTCCATACATTATTTTTTTTAGATGTCTTGCAAGCTATACCATGGAATTATTTTGTGTTCCCAGTAAGCAAAGTTTAAACTTCAAATTTAAACATTTTATTCAAACAGAATTATGCAATCAATGAGTCTGTTTTTGTGAAGTACATGCAAAAATAATTTTCCTTCAGATTCTGCATTACTTGGAGATTTCTTGGAACCTAGATGTGTCTGGGCCTCTGGAACTCATCATAAATTTAACAGTGACACATTTAGTCTAACTTCCCCTGTTGGAGCCCCTCAGTTAACAAACATCTTCTAAGTCTTCCTGGAGCATGCACCTTTGAGTTTCAAAATGTATGTTTTCAGTCCCACTAGAACACAGAACAAAGATGTCCTTTCACTTGGATGCTATTGAAAGACGTTTCAGTTCTTCCATCAACACTAGGAGTAGCCAGCACATGTAGCCAAAGAACTTTTTCCTGTTCCTGTTGGCAGCAGGGAAGACATCCTAACGAATCCATTATCAGTAAACATATTCTTTATTTTCAATTTTTTCCAGGTTGTGGATCATTATGTGAGATGTCAGTTGTGCATGTGAATGAACTACTGTTCTTGCTCTGAAAAGCATAATTTTGTTATAAATACCAGGATAACTCTCAGTCTGTATTTCAGAGTCTAATTTATAAACTGAAGCTTCCATGACAGATGTAAAACTAAAAGCATTAAAATGACATTTTTATGTAACTTGTCATTTTAAGGTAAACCTATACAGAAAAAATTCCATGAGGTAAATGTGGAGTCCAATTCCCACCTAAATGCTGCAAATTGAAATTTACACACATCATTGTGCCTACCCTGGTCTCCTTTTCCCATCCTCTGGATTCCCCATTTCTAGAGGGACACTTTAGCTCAAGGATGTATGACTTTATTATAATCCTGCAGATGGATCTGTGCAATTCTGAATCTGTTAAAGTAACTTGAGGTGTTTCAGGCAGATGTAGACACCCTGCAAACAGTCTGGGGAAATATTACAACAAAGCTCTTAGGATTATATGTCCCAGTTTTGTTTTTTTAGTGTAACATTTCTGCAGTCTCAGTTCTTTCACTTCTGACATGGTATGAATTCTTGAAAAATAATCTAGCCACAGTAATATCAAATCTTTTCTGCTATGTAAGCTCAATGTTAGAAGATTTAATTGAACAAATAGACATGAAAAATAATGCATCTAGGTTGCTGACATTTTTAGTTTAGAAAAACAGTCATACAACTGCTGAACCCTAGTCCCAGTGAAGAAAAAAATTCAGTGAAGGCTTTGCTTCCTGAAGAGATGATACTTCAGATACTGCCAACTGGGAAGTTGCTCAAAGAAAAACAATCTTCCACTTTGTTTAAGTGGCCTCTACTCATAAAATAAATATGTCTATAGAAACCTGCCAGTGACTATTGTTTCACTTCTGATGCAACGATAAATGACATTGAAAGTGAGTTTCAGGATATACGGGAACTCTAAAGCTATGGAATGTTTTATAACAATTGTAAAACAGTTAAGTAAAAATAATTAAGATGTTGACATTGCTTCTGAGGTTAAGTCTGAACAGGCTTTATTTTCCTGAATTATATAAAGAGGACGAACTGATTTGAATGCTAATGATTTGTATTGTGTCCTGGCATAGTAGGGTCAGAGGTCTGGGGGATAGAGAGTTGTTAGGTTAACAATTTATCTAAGATAACTCATGAATCACCTTTTATCTCTTTTTTTTTTTTTATCTCTCCTAGTAACTGCATTTTAATTTTTAAACTTGTTCTACGGAATGAACAAAGGCTCCTTGACAGAGATGGCAACACGAGAGTAGCTGGTTGAAATTCAAGCTTACTGTATGCATCACTGGTTTAAATGAACAACTTCATTTTTGTGATTTTACATAAGCCAAAACAATAGATTAGTACAAGTTACTGGAACAATCCTTGGTTGCTTAAATAACTTTACATCATAATATAAGGTGAAAAATTCACCCTACTTAGCTATTTGTAATGATAGATATTTCTTTGTCATTCTAACAAACGTAATCCAAACGCTATTCTATTCATCTGTCTTCATCATATTGATCTGTTTTGGTAACTGGCTAAACTAGACCTCTAAGCAAAGCAGGCCCTATAATGAACCATTATCAAACTTCCATTCAAGCTGTGCAAATGCACTTTATTTGGAGAACAGTAGAACTAAAATCTAACTCCAAACTTCATGTTTTATTTTCACTTGAATATAAAACTGCCATAGCAGAACCTCATTTAAAGTTTGTTTTGCTTCATTTTTCCCCTTACCTCAAATGAAAATTTGCTATGTTGAGGGTCTAAAAACATCTGTCATCAGCTTTACACTGCTTGCTGTTGTCTTTCTGCAGATTAATTTTTTCTTTAGTTTGTTTGTTAAACAAACTTCAGGAAATCCAGCAACCCCATCAACTTGCTTTGGGTCTGAGAAGGATAGCTCATTTTAAAGGGTTCAGAGCTGTCTGTTAAAATTAAAGCTCTTCTGATTCTGGAAGCAGTGAATATGTAATATAGATCAGTGGTGTTTGCTTTCTTCTTACTGAAGAAAGTCAGGCAAACCAAATAGTATAAAATAAAGGGAGGCGAATCACTGTGGTGGGCATCACCAGACTCCTACACAACTTAAAAAGGCTGATTTGCCAGAATTATAGCCAATGCCTCTGGGGTCCCCATTCAGTTCCTATTTATTTTGTGTTTCCGAAAAATCAATCACTTCAAAACTCCTCCTTTTTTTTAAAGTTAACTTTTAGCAGTATTTGAACATATGAAGTTCCTTTGAGAACGAATCCATTACCATGACTAGTTAAATGACAGGTGACCATGTAAAGACCTAAGTTAGAGGGAAATAGAAATTATATTTAAATTTTACGCAAATATTGAGGTTCCAATCCATACCTTGACCAGCATAATGAATATTCACACCAACCAAATTCATAAACTACATTATACATAAATAATGAAAGAATTATTATAATTGAAGAATGTGAGGTTTGAAGCACAGCTGGGGATAACGATACCTTGCAGAAGACACTGCCACTAGGGGCAAAAGGGAGCAAGAAGTAACCAGGCAGTAGTGAGAAGAATGTTTTTTTTGGCATGTATCATAGAATCACAGAATAGTTTGGGTATGAAGGGACCTTCAAGGTCATCTAGTCCAACCCACCCTGCAATGAGCAGGGACATCTTCAACTAGATCAGGTTGCTTAGAGCCCCATCCAACCTGTCTTTGAATGTTTCCAGGGATGGGGCATCTACTACCTCTCTCAGCAACCTGTTCCTGAGTTTCACCACTCTCATTGTAAAAAATTTCTTCCTTTTATCTAGTCTAAATCTACCCCTTTTTAGTTTAGAGCCATTACCCCTTGTCTTATCACAACAGGCCCTGATAAAAAGTCTGTCCTCATCTTCTTATAGGCCCCCTTTAAGTAATGAAAAGCCACAATAAGGTCTCCCCAAAGTCTTCTCTTCTCCAGGCTGAACAAACCCAACTCTCTCCGCCTTTCCTCTAAACCAGTTATCAGATAATGGAAACCATGTAATAGATGCTTTGTTTTTTGGCTACACATCCATCCACTAATGTGTACAAAAGAAAGAACATATATATGCACAAAACCAAGCAAATGATGAAAGGGAAAAATCAAAGGACTGAAAGGCTGATATCCATTATAGAGCCTGAATTCCTCTCACCCTTTCCCTGTTACTGAGCAACTAACTGGAAAATCCCAAGCCAAAATAAGTAGAGAAAAAACACCCCCAGAGGGGTGAATAAGAAGATCTGAATCACCCTCAGAAAGTGCCTCTCTCTCCCCAACAGTAAAGGGCTCTAGGAATATCTTTCCAGCTTAGGTCCCTTGGATGGGGTGAATCCCTCCACTTCGTTAGGTCCCATGTTTAGATACCACAGAAGTATTTTAAAGCTTCACCCAGCTGCTAATTATAAATCCTTAATCAGTCCATAAAAATGTCTCCATCAATTAAGCCTCACCTTGTCTACAGAACCTGCTTTAAAAAGTGGTATTAGAGCATACCTTCCTGAATGAATAGACAGGGAAAAGTAGAGGCTTCCTGCATCCCATAACCCATAACTTCAGAACTTCTTCCTTGGTTTAGGAAGTATTTATAGGGCTTCTGGCCGAAGCTAGATGTGATGTTCATAGTGTTAACAGGAGGAAAAACAAAAGCAAAAAGTGTTGTTCCTTTGTGAATCTTTGCCTTAGTCAGTGATGCTTATGTTTTAGGAATTATTAAATTGATTGACAACTTTTTTATAATTTTTTGTTGGATTATCCTTTGAGTTGGATTAATTTAATGTATTCAGGGTACAAAGTTTAAAGTAGTTGTCCAGATTCTTTCCAGAGCTACTGTTTTGAAGAAGACATATCCAGAAGGGAAATAAAGAAGTCCTCTATATGGACAGACTTCCTATAACAAAGAAGAATGCTATTTATTTTAGGTGCTTATTTTGTGATGGAATGGACATTCCTATGTCTTTCTGTTGACCTTACAGGAAGCCTGATCATTTACAGGGCCTTTCTGACCCACTCCAAAGGGATATTAATGCCAATTCACATTATATTTTCCCCATATTCTGTTTTGTTAAATAAAAAGAAGAGGGAAAATGCAAGTATTAAATCTGTAATACATTTAAAGTTCTTAACCAAACTATAGGATGATTGGGACTTGAAAATTACCAACATTTTCCCCTTTATTCCAGTATTAAGAAAAATAATATTCTCACATGCATGTCCATGTTCATGTATTACTTTGGAAACTAGATATTTTGGGGAGAGGAGGGAACAATTTATGCAAAAAAATTTCTAATGTTGAATTTAAGATTAAACAAAAATGTTTTCATCTATCTTGTTTATGTGTTGTGTCTATTGACTGGGGCATGTGAGTGTTTGATTGTCACTGATTGCTCCTCTTAAGACTAGAGGAGCTTCTGGCCGTTCATGAAAAACAAAGAAATTTGTCAAACATTCTGTAGTGTACTGTAAAGGACTGAAAAAGGGAAGGTGTCCAGAATCATCTTTAAATTAGTTGGAGTTTTTTGTTTGTTTGTTGTTTGTGTTTTTGTTTTTTTCCCAGAAAGTTAAGGTATGTAAAATGTTCTTTGGCTTGATTTTTATTTTCTTTTCAGCTGCAGTCTTAATCTCTATAATGTAATAACAGCAGAATACTATGAGACAGTCTGAATTGAAGAATTATGGTGTAAATGTTGTTTAGATGAGAAAGTCATATTATATGACTTTGTCTTTCAAACTGTTCTGAGAATAGGAGCCCAGGTCTGTTTCAAACTAAAGAATCAGGATGCCAAAGAGAGACAGGATGTACCACTTGCTGTTCTTTGTAAGACACTTTTCTTTTTAAACCAGAAAAAGTAATCTTGTGATCAGAAATACAGATGCAAAAGAAAGCAGTTCAAACATGCTGCAGCTGTGCATTACCCAAGAGAAGCCATCAGCAAGCATCACCTTGTAGCTGGCACAGTTAAAGAGAGAGAAGTGTTGCACTGTAGATGTGGAAGGGTAGATTGATCCCATCAGGTGAAACAGCAAGTGCTAAATCAGAGGAAACTTCTGAGATGTCAGCTGCGTTCCTCTGGCAGCTAAACAGGGAGGGACAGATTCAGAAAGGAAGGAAAATCTTGGCAAGACCAAGGCAATGAAATATCAAATAAATTCAAACATCTGGGCAATAGTCATATAAATATATATATTTCCCACCTTAAAAAGCAAAAAAGTACCTCTACCAGGTCATAGCTCTAGGTAGAAAGCTGGCACCTACCTGTACAGGAAAGTAATATAAAGTCTAAAGTATAGGGTTTTCCGATGTTATGAATTGTGAGGAAGTTATTTATACTTGCCTTCTCTAAGTAGCTTCATTTGTAAGTAATTTAGTCTCCTATTAAAAAAGATGTGACATACTTGCCCACCCCAAAGCTGCCCCAAAATGCTATAGTGAGGGATGCTCTGGTGCTGGGATTTTGTCAGCATCTTTGTTCTAAATAGAATTTTTCAGGTGGTGTAGAATAATCTACATCTACATATGTTTTATTTTTTATTTAAACAGGACTGTTTTGAAAAATCTTTGTGTAATTCTATTCAATATTTATAGTCAAGAAAATGAAAAAGTTGAACATCTAATGAGTGATTGTGTGAAACATTACCATACATTCAACACAGTGGCAGGTATCTGCTTAGAAGAGGTGAGAGAAAAAAAAATCTGAGCAGAAAAGAAAGGTCCAAGATAACCACTATTACAAGCATTTCAGGAAAGAGATCCTGACACTCTTTGTGGAAAGCAGGCACACAGGAACCTATCTGCAAAACAGGTCTCAGCCTCTGGGACCCATGTGGTCAAAGATATCATCTGGAGTCTGGAATCTAGCTGAGAGACAAAGGTAAGGCTTTATCTTGTGATTGTGCAACCTGAATAGAAAAAGATTTGTGCAGAGGAGTTTTGGACTCCCTTTAAAACTTAAGTGGGTAAACGGGTCTTGTTGCTCTAAGCATTGGGTTGTTGGGTAAAAGAGACACTTGTCTATATAGGAGGTCAAAACCATTAACCAAATCCTGGAAATGCTTCTAAAACAAACATGAGAGATGAGCTAAACATTGAAACACATAATTTGTGAATATTCCTGATATATAAAAGCATAATTCACAGAATCAAAGAATAGCCTGAGTTGGAAGGGACTTTAAAGATGATATAGTCCAACCCCCCTGCCATGAGCAGGGACATCTTCTACTAGACCATGTTGCACAGGGCCCCATCCAACCTGGCCTTGAACATTTCCAGGAAAGGGGCATCCACCATCTCTCTAGGAAACATGTTTCAGTGTTTCACCACCCTCACGGTGAAAAAATTTTTCCTTATATCTAACCTAAATCTACCCTCCTTCAGTTTGAAACCACTACCCCTCGTCCTATCGCAACAGACTCTGCTAAAAAGCCTGTCCTTATCTCTGTTATAGGTCCCCTTTAGGTACTGAAAGGCAGCAATGAGGTCTTCTTGGAGTCTTCTATTCTCCAGTCTAGACAGCCCTAACTGTGTCCACCTTTCCTCATAGGACAGGTGTACCAGACCTCTGATCATTTTTGTGGCCCTTCTCTGGACTCATTCCAACAGGTCCATGTCCTTCGTATGCTGAGGGCTCCAGAACTGGATGCAGCACTCCAGGTGGAGTCTTACCAAAACAGAGTAGAGGGGCAGAATCACCTCCCTCGACCTGCTGACTACACCTTTTCTGATGCAGCCCAGGATATGGGTGGCCTTCTGGGTTGCAAGGGCACATTGCTGGTTCATGTCCAGCCTTTTGTCTACCAGTACCCCCAAGTCCTTCTCAGCAGGGCTGCTTTCAATCCCTTGATTGATCCCCCAGCCAGTATTGATACTGAGGGTTGCCCTGACCTAGGTGCAGGACCTTACATTCCTCTTTGTTGAACCTCATGATGTTCCCCTGAGCCCACTTTTCAAACTTGTATTCACTTCTATTATGCCATTGGTGGTTTTACATGGGTTAGGCAGTGCATGCTCATTACCCAGGATACCTTTACTGGTAACAGCTTAGACATCTAAGGAATTTAGGTCCCTCCAGAGTTAGCTGTCAGCACATTAAGTGTGTTACGAGAGTTCATATTTTAAACACAAGTGACTGAAGTGGCATCTAGTTATTTAAGCCCTTGTGAGGAGCTAGTTCCCTGTGGTTTGTCTAAGTTATAATACTTAATAATTGCATATGCGAATTAATATATATTTTCAATCAAAATGCTCAGGTAAGGCTGAAAAGGCAGCCTTAATGACTGGCACTTAGCTCCCAGTTAATCAGGTTCTCATCAGGTAGCAGCACCAGCTAGTCATTAAGGCACGGCTATTAAAGGAGGTCATTTAAATAACATCACCAGATGCTTATATTTAAATATTTTATCAAATTAACGTAGTGAAAAAAAGATAAATCACAGATTTTATTGATAAAGGTGAATATTTCAGTACTGTTCTTTGACTTTACTAGATTTTAAATAATAAACTAGAATAATAAAAAAAATTGTCATATTTAAAATTAATTTGAAATCCCACATCTCAGAATGTCATTCTGAATGAAGAACCATCTACACTTCTGATTTTACTGGTGCCCCATGGAGATCTGTTCTTGGTTGTACAGTATTGAAAGTTTGCCAGTGACATGAAGACATAAAATCATTACTGATAAAATTTGCTGTTGACAAAGATTAAGCGAGTGGTAAATATAATGAAGAATACAGATCACTAATGCAGAAAGGTGGATCGTCTTGTAAATTGGGCACAATACATATGTTTCTGTCTCACAAAGTGTAAAGTAATACATCTGGGAGGAAAGAACGTAGGCTGGGCTTCCAATATTAGCCCAGGAAAAGAGTCTGAGAGAGATCATAGTGAAGAGTCAGCTGAATGTGAGCTTCCAGAGTAACACTCTGATTTACAGTGATTACATACACAGAGCTGAACACTGAGTAACAGTAGTAGGAAGCCTTTGATACCACTACTAGTGAGTACGACTGCTGCTTTGAGGTGGGACATGTGCTCAGATCTGGTGAATGACTTTTATAAAAAGAATATTGGTAAATGAGATGTGTTCCAGAGAAGCAAGAAAACAATTAAAAACAAAATTTAATAGAATATTGAAGCACAGAATATTCAAGGGTGGGGCTGGCTATAGGTCAGTGTTTCTTACACTCTTCCTCAGGCAGCTTTCTTCTCACAGTAATCTGAATTACAGCAACTTCCTTTAAATCTTTATTTTCTCTTATTTCTAGACTCTTCAAGGTCTTTTCCCCCAGCTTTATTTCAGTAACCCTCTACTTGCTTTCCCAGATTACTAATTATTCAAGCAAAGCCTTTCTGGTGGCCAGGTAAAAAAAGATGTTTCCCAGTAGTGAGATCTCAGTTCTAATCCTTAATCCCATGTCGTATCCAGAGTCAGAGAACACATTTTGCCATCATACTTACTTTTCTTTTACCTAGAGTGACCTGCAAGACTATAACTTAGGAACTAGTATTAGAAGTGGGTATAAAATTAGGATAGTTGTGCCCTAAAAGGTCAGAAGACATGTTTCAGAGCACTGGATTAGCCTAGAGTGCTTTACTTTTGGATCACCAGTACAGCTGTTTTTTTTCTGGAAACTTTTCAGTACCTAGTGTTTCAAAAAAAGTGAGCCAGAATAACTTTTCCTTGCAAAATAAAACAGATAAGATCAGAGTAGACCCAAAATATCTCCATCAACTTCACAGGAAACATGTATCTCATTTCACTTGTGTATATTGTAGCTACAGCACAAGCTCCACAAGAGCATACTGTAACATGGTGGATGTGTTCAAATAGTGAGGGCAAAACGTTAAAAATGGATTAAAAGATACTGACTTTTTATTGAATTAATTTGTCACAGATGTTCAAGTACCTGAACACTGGCTGAAATGTAAAGTTACACATGGTCAGATAAAATGTAGCAAATTCTTGAGAAAGTGTCTGCAGCAAATTATTCCACTTAGCCTGAGTTTCATTTGTTATCTTGAGAGTGTACCTCTGTAAAGAAAAAAAAAATAGGCTATGGCTGCTACATCTATAAATAAATAAAAATGATCATTCCCATTTAACATGATTAATATTTTCCCAGTCAGATTTGGTCTTTTTTGTCCTTTTCACTCCACAAAACACCCACACCAAACCCCCTCTCTAATACCCACACAAGAAAACAGAGAACAATAATATGAAAACCAGTACCACCTGTGATGGTATATTGTACTGCCCCTGGGAACTTGAAGTAAACGCATCCACCTGAGGCAAGAGAGAGAACAAAAGTTGAAGATGCGCTCCACCCTCACACAGGTGAGGTTTCAGAAGACTGGGAGCTCTGCATGCAGTAGTTTGCTTATGCTATACTTAGTACCTGATGCCAGTCCTTTCACTTTTCAGCTTAAAATTAGAATTGCTTGATGGGGTTTTTTATTAGGTTTGATGATTTACTAGACAGAGCAATCTACCCAAACTTCTTTCTAAAACACAGTCTCACTATTTCCTAATAGGGAGATTTTCTTTTTTCCAGATCACATGCATGTTTTCTGATTCCATCTTCCTGAGCATCTTCTCAAGTGGGTTTGTTTATCTTCTGTTAGAGTAGCAGCTGGTAAAATTTGGAAGAGAAATCTGCAATTAACGAAAGAGTCAAAGAAAAAGATTCTAAACAGAAAATGACCACATCCCTCCTTCAGCAGTTTTGTGATGAGAAAATTAGGACTTTGAAAAAGAAAACAACCTGGTTTAGTCCCAGTTGTGGTACACAAACCTACCTACCAATATATTTAAACAGTGAATAGAGCATCTTGTTACATTTGGCTTTGTCAAATGCTCAAGTAAGGCCATTGTGTCTGAAAAACAAATTTTGTTCTGCTTATGCATCCAGGATGCCACCTTTTGAATTTCCAAAACAAACCCATGGTAACAGAATGTTTCCTCCAGATGGCAAAAATGTCTTTAATTCAGTCTCAAATAAATTACAGCATTGTAACCATGTTTGTTGCTAAAAGGGATTGTTCCTCTTCTGGAACTGCAGACTGGAAGGGGTTTAATTTTCTGTAACCATGGATGAAATTCTGGATTTTTAAATTCAGTAGTTTCTTGTCAGTGATTTGAGTGCAGTGGGAATTTGACAAGTCATATTGTAAAAGAAGGAGTATATATGTGTATATGCTGAATATGAGTATATAATTGCACATACTGACAAGAACTCTGAGCTTCCTTTTACAGTGAAATTAAATGTACAATAAAATCAATTAACCTGACACTGAGGAGAGCTGCTGTGACTCATAGTTGGAAATACAGATACTGTTTGGCTTTGGCTCAAAGGTAGTGGACACACATAAACATTCCTTACAGTCTTAAAATGTAGACATGAAAAAAGATTTTGTGACTGCTAAAACACTACGTCTACATGTATGGGAGGCACTGGCTCTGCTACCAGATCTGTAGTTATGAAAATGTGCAGGTAGGGATGAATTGCCTATTTCTCCCATAAGATGTTGTCTTAAAAGTGGACACTGAGAAAATGAACATGTATCAGAAGGAGGGAGAGACAAGCCTGTTTTGGAAAAGATCAGAGCAAACGTCATTTTCATGACTGTATACAGTCTACTGAGTGGGATTTTTGGCATCAAACATGTTGAACAGGGAGGTGATAAATACATGTAGTAGGAAATGTGGGGAAAAAAACCAAAGGGCTGTAGCTGTCTCTCACCTTCCCTAGACTTGAGTTTCTCTTTTTTAGTGTTAGGGCAGTAGATGTGGAATAGCTGACCTAAGGCTTGAGGTTTTTTTAGCATGGTTATGACTACCCCAGGCTTTTCACTTCCAAGGAGAGAGCCCTAAACACTAGACTTTCACACACACTGCATCTTCTCTGCCGAATGTACACTATTCTCTAGAAAGTCATGTGTGGAGCCAGTGAAGGAATCCTAGAGATAAAGTATTATTCTAATGATGAGGAAATCATTCCTACAGAAGGAGGATGAAATATAAACACTTACATTATATTGCAAGACATTTTGTGTATTTAAATTCCTACCTTTAATGTGTTCTGCCATTCATATCTTAAGATGTACTAAAGGTACTAAAGGAGATACAACTCTTAGGCCCGTACAGTGCTTCATCCCTGTAAATTTAGCAGTCACCTGTATACTGCACTTCTTTCCCAGTTCTTTACAATGTTTTTAGCTGTTGTTATTACAACTGTACATTACACCCCAACCCTGCATATCAAAATAAATGAGAAAATGAAAAGGCAAATTGCACTTGTAGTGGAGAGAAATGTTTTTTGTTAGGGAAGCAGAATGTAACACCTGGTGTATGAAGGGTGGTTACAAATAGCGATACATACAAATACTCAAACCTCTCCCCCCTCAACAATCTCGCTTCACCCACACACTCTGGCTGCTCAGCAAGTAATTTTATTTCATTAAATTCAGCTTCAACTGTTTAACTAAATACTGATGTTTTTCCACAGATCAATCTCCTCTTTATTTGATAGTAATTCACCTTTTATAAGACTGTAAGAATCTGTGCATGTTCATTTGTCATTTAATAGTGAAATGGAACTAACACAATTTCTGTGAATATAGAAAAAGACAGCAACTGGCAGGATGGGAAATTTTCAAATTTGTAGTATAAGTATTATTGTGTAAATTTAGAATTTGCTGTGAGATTATTTAGGAAATTTGGCAGCTCTTTAGCCGTCAAATAAGGTTTGCCTATTAAATGTGCCAAAAAATTCTATTTTGAACATCAGGCAAGTTTTCCAGAACAGAGCTTTCCTAATGAATGAATTGTGACTGAAACACAGCCAGATACACAAGCAGAACTAGGTTTGGTAACATGATATGTTACCACACAAAACACTTATGTGTCAAGCACCTAATGAAATTAATTAATTGAATCTAAGTATTTAAGTTCTTGAGATAATTCCTAGTGTTTTTAGTAATTGGGATTCACAGAAGCCACAGGCTAAGAAAGATGACATCTCAACCAGTCTGTAGGAAATAATGTTTTAACAATGCAACAACAGAAATATAGCAAAGATCAGCCCAAGGCAGTACAGGAAGATGTGATTTAATTATAAAACAAAACTTATTTCATTTATTCATACTCACAATCTTACATACATTCTCAAAACCATTAAAACCTAGGTGTCCAAGGAGCCCATCTTGCATGCAGATTCCAAGGCATTTGTATCCAGGTGGTCTGAGCAGAATTTCTTGAGATGACACAGAAGTCAAAGGGTCCTATCCTCCTCATGTCTCCTGGCGTTGTCTTATGCTGGTTTTGGATAGCATTTTTGTCCTTTAGGAGCTGATGGTCTTTCTGTTCTTTCACATCTGTGTGAGTAATGAGAATTTATGCACCATCCCTTGTATTTCAGTATGGTTGTCCCAAGCAGTTGCAAGTAAATATACTGGGATCCTATTAATCTGGCTGAAATCAGCATATGATATTCTTGCAGCCACTTTCCTGACTGATGTGTGTTCCTCCTTGTGTGTCTCACACATTCCTTTTCAGAAAGACTGGAGTGTGTGCATAGTGTATGATTATTTGATATGAATATTAATCTAAAATAGTCAATAAGTGGGGTAAGTAGCTTGAGAAATGTATTGAAATGTCCAGAATTTGAGTCTGGATACTAGAGAGACTGATGAGTCTGCCAGTTGGTTACTATAAGGACTAGGAGGGCCAAGCCAGATGCTGGACTGACCATGGGGTTTAGGATTCCACTGAGGGACCCATTTACACATGTGTGTGCCAGTGCATGAGGCAACGGGAGCTAGGAGGATCTCAAGGCAAGTTACTGAATAGAATGAGTGTCTCAGATCAGCTACTGGGTGTATCCACAGTGTGTGGGGGGGTGTGTTGAGGAGATTTGTACCAGCAACTGGAGTAGGGCTGCAGGCCTTGGGGCTCCTATGTCCAGCTGCTAACAACTGGGGACAGTGGGATCCAGGGGTCAGTTCCAGTGCAGGCTGAGTTTCTAGGCCGGTTGATGGAGGAATCCATATTGTATGTATGTCCAGTAAGAAACTTTTAACCTGGTGGACCAGAAAGGGGAACTGGAGGAGGCCACTGGTGCTGTTTGCGTTTGCCTGAGTGCTGTTTTCTACCTGTGCCAGCTGGTGTGGCTGGAGATGTGGATAAGCGTATTGTATATGTGTGTTTGTGTACCTGCTGAGACTACACACTGAGCCTCGTTACTGGCTGGGGTAATGAACTGGCTGGAGCTGCGGTCACCACACCTCTGTCAGTCTGCTGGATTTGGCAATTCCTTTCTCACAGCTTTTCTCTCCTTCTCCTGGCAGTGATGCCAGTGAGATTTTCATGTGCAAAATGGGCAATATTCGTGTTACTGTTAGCTCAAATTTTCTAACATGACTAATTACCTCAGTTACCCAATATATGGCATTCTAAATAAACGTCATTTTAGAAAATGCATAGTACCTGCCATATAGAGTTTATAAGCCTTTAAGTACTCTTTAGCTCAGCAGATGAAGATTGTGGCATACAAAATGATTAATTGTATTTAAAAATGTGCACCAATATTTATATAGTACAAAAGGATGGCATAATAATTTCTAGGAAATTGAAAAATGGCTTCTGCCTTGAGGAGTTTATAGTCTAAACTTAGATCTGACAAAGTAGATGATTGCAAACAATAGAGCATGAGAGTTAATATAATAGGAAAGTTGCATCTGCTATTTTCTCCCTTTCTTGTTTACACTTTTTGCTCTCTTTGGGAGCATTTTTTATTTTTTAATTGGTGTGAACGTAAAGTTACTCTGCAGTGAAGCAGTCACATAGAATAAGTGTGTGGAAGTGAGAGGGTATGATAAAGAAAGAGATAGGGAAACAAGCAAGACAACTGGAAGGTAAAGAGAACAAAATAATTGGGTGAGTACAGAAACAGTCATGAACATCAAGATGGAAAATAAGGAGAAAAAAAAGTAAGGTAAAGAAACACCGAATACCTGCTACAGAACATCCCTAAGACTAGATGAGCAATGTCAAAACATCTATTACATATCAAAGACCAAGATGCTGAAAATTTCAATACGGTATACATTGAAGGCCTCTGAGACAAACCCCTCAGGAAGGTGGTAGGATTAACCTGAGGGGGGTGTCAGCAGCCCGTCCTGGTTGCTATTGCTGCTGGAATACAGGAAACAAGAGCTTGCTGTTTGCCTGGTTTGTAGATATTGTGTAGTTCTGTAATTATACAGGGGCTCTCTAGGGCAGTGGTGTTCAAATATTTTTGATTTACCAGTACCAGTAAAGAATTTTTGAGCACGCACTCCCAATATATTTTTATGTATTTATTTATAAATTATATAAATTTACTAATGTAATCTTATATTATGCACATTATAAAACATACAAACCCTTAGAAATTAAAAGAGGATGAAGTAAAGATGAAATAAAAATTATTTTTCATTTTTAAATTTTATTTATTAATGATGCAATAATATATTCTTCCCAAACCCCAATGGATTGTGCACCCCCTGGGGTGCAGGCACTCCAATTTGGAGACTGCTGTTTTGTGGTACCCTTAACAGAATGAAAATATATATCAGTAATATACATTTCTGGCCTAAGGTCAATCTGCAGTTCTTTGATCAAACAGGTATTTTCTCCTTTGGAAGTATGCTTCAGTACTAACAGTAGAACAGAGAAAGTAGAACAGAGAAATTGCTCTATAAGATGAGAAATGCTAATTCAGTGGGCTCCATTTCCTAGAAGAACTCCCTTATGAATTGAAATGTGCGTCTACAGCAAAAAGTGAGGGATCTGAGATAAGAAAGGAATGCAAAACTGGTGAGTAAAATGGGACAAGCCTTTTGCTAAATCCAGGTTGGAGCTAAATATTGACAACACTCAATCTCTGCAAATGGTTAGATTCCTAACACGAACTACCCCTTCTTGTTAGTAACTCCTGACTCTGCTCTAGCTTCCTGTGATCTGTGGTCAGGAAGAATCACCCTACTGCAGAAAGAATGGTTTATCTTTTGTAAGGTAAGTTCTGCAAGTCAGAAAAAAGCCACAAACTTAGCTAGCTCAGAGACATATCTAGTTCTTTATCAGTGTTTGAAGAATATGTACAACTGACCTACGATAATAGGAAAATTTATTTGTATAAATATTTCTGTGTCCTGGCTATATGCTAAGAAAGTTTGTTTTTAAACAGTCTAGACAGAAATGTGAAAAACTCTAATGAGAATGATATTAACGTGGCAGAAAAAGTCTGCAAAGTCTCACTATACACATTATCGTCCAAATGAAATCTGACATATATTGTTTATATGGACAGTATCCAAAATTACAGTTAATGAACAAAACAACTGTCAACCAGAATTTAAAATCAGGCATGCACAATTTGCTTTGTTTAGATTAAAAAGTAATTTTGAATTCTATACATAATTCAGCGTGTTGTGAGAAACACTTTCCTTACTTTATAGGACAACATCCAAACTGTGATAGATCAAAGAGAGAGTATAGCCCTTGACATAGAATGTAGAAGATTAACATTTATTTCTTTCTGTAAAGTATATCCTGGTTGCCACTCTGTTCCTGTAAAAAGAAAATAAAAGACTAATGAAACTCACTGGACCAGTGAAAAAAAATGCTACTTCAAGAATAGATTGTTGCTATGAGTAAGGGTGGATTAGAATGTATTAAAAATAAAATTTAAAGTATATTAAAATTATTTTGAAAAGCCAAATTATTTCAGTTAAACTGGCAGCTTGAAACATAAAATTATAGTATAACAATGAATGACTTGGAAAAAGTTATAATGGAACAAGTAAACAGTGAAGACCACAATTCAAGATTATAAAAACCAATGTTCTTGATTTCAATCACTGGCATAGGAATAATATCCTGAATTTAATAGCTGGACTGCTATAAAAAAGGGGGAGTAAGGGGAGGGAAAAGAGAATTTTGTAAAACCAGGAGTAAAATTTTAGTCCTGTTACAATAAATGCCAGATACAACATCCCACAGATCTCAGTAAAAACAAGATCAATCCTACATACTTTTCCAATGCAGTTCTGATAAACTGTTATGCACTAGTTAACAGCTAGTTCACGTAATTTGGAATAAATGCGGTTTTACTAATTAGCCTTTTTTTTTCCTCTAGCAAATAATATATGACACTAGGAAAATATATTTAGTTGTAATTTTTATTACATTTTGAGAAACTGGGCAGTGTATGACTATTTTATATGTGCCTATGTGTGTATTGATTGATCTTTTGGTGTTCTCTAAAAAATGGTTGTCAAAAGAAAAATATAAATATTTAATCTCATCATGTTTGGGGGTGATGTCTTACAGTACTGTAACTCCTTAACAGATTTTGCAAATTATTCTACTGTACAGCAGGATATGAACATTTCCTGCTTTCCTCTTTCATTAATGACAGATAATTACTGCAGGAAAAAAAAAAAACCACAGTAATCATGCTAATCAGCAAGATTGATTTTCATAAACTAGACTACAAATTTTGCTATCCTTCATGATGCTAGCATGTAATAAAAATTCCTAAGCCACTCTATGAACAATAATATCTCTCCCACAACTATTTTTCTGGTTGTTCTTATAAGAAAAAAAAAAGAACAGTTGTATGGCTAGAGAGCATTCTTTGCAGTCATTGCACATGATTCAGAAAAAGTACAAGAAGAAGGTAATGGTATATCAGTAGTTCTTCTGTAAGTCCTCCAAACTCTTAGAAATCAGCAACACAGGGAATTCTTGAGCCAAGGTGTCTGTGACTTTTCTTTTTCATTCTAAGATGACTTCTTTGGAATTCCTAAAGTGTCTAAATGTTGCACAGAAGATTTATTGAAAGAAATTTTTTGGGGAAAAAAGAGTCACAGGAATAGAGGAAGAAGGTAAGTATCTCCAGACAATCAAATGGGGTCTCTGTATGGAACAAGAATAGTAAAATACCTGTGACTGATCTGTGGCACTAAAGCCAACTGGCAGAACACAGTCCATAGTTTATTATTACATAGCATTAAACTCTCACTATTCACACAGTCTGCATGAAATTACCTATGAGGAATGGATTCTGGCCTATGAAAATCCATGATTCAAATCTAAATATTGTCTGGGAGAGTGTTTTGGCTGAGATCAAACTCATGCTAAAGACCGTATTAGGAATTTATGAAGCTTCAGAAGCACTGATGCCCAAAAATCTTTCCTGGCAATATAAAATTGAATATGAAAGGTGAAACCTGTGTATTTCTGCTCTTTTAAGTTCTGCAGGGTTGTGTTAGACTAGAATTAAATTACCTTTTTAACAAATCAACTGCTACTAGTATAAGACTTGTAATCTTGAAGAGGGAATCTCAAATGATAGTAGGAAATGTCTTTATCTTAGGAAAAGCTTTTCTCGATTTGAAGGCACTTGTGCATACTGAAGAGATGACAGAATAGAACTGAGCCTTAGGAAAAAATAATTGCCCATTAGGATACATAGAACAACAGGAGAAAATTTTTCAGCTATTCAAACATGGTTACATCTATTCTCATCAGGATCTACAGAGATGTCGAAAAGATTTTGTTACCAGTGATACTGAAGGGGGTTGATCCATCCTTGTGAAAGTCAGGCTGATCTTTATCTCTTGTCCAAAGGAGATCATTAACTACAATAATAATCCTGATTGCTCTGGTTAGTTATTCTTCTCCATTTACTCCTCTTATATAGAAGACAAGAATTTAGATCCTGATTTTTGCTCAATACAAATGTTCCAAACTCAGCATTAATGCAATATTTAGAAAATACAATGCAATCAAAACACATTCATTGTTCTGAAATAGGCAATGAGGCCTTCCAGCTGATGAACTTAGTGTAAACTTCCTGACTAATTAGGTCATATAGATTAAAAACTGAAACTTTACTTTTATGTCTTCAGACTGCAGCCCATTGCAAAATTACATCTTAGAAAGGAAATAATATTAATGAACTGGTTTCAGGAAATTTTCCATTCTACAAAACTGTTTTTTTCTAACAGTCAGTTAAAATTACTAATTTATTATATTCAGGGTTGCCAGGACACCACAGCTGATAATGATGTTTCTTTACACTGCAGCACTGCTAACTTTGAAATCTAGTAAATAGTATATAAATAGAAAGGACAGACAATCCTACCTCCAGTTTCTTAGGAACTTCAGTGAATTCTGTATTCACAGACCGCTGTGTCTGGGTGTATCCCAGCGATGCTCCTTGCAAAATCAAGCCTTTATCAGGCCTATTCCTGAAGTCAATGCAACTTCAAATCAAAGTATGGACTTACTGAGGTGAATCCCCTTGAATGATTGGTACATAATATTTTGTATAATGCTAAATGTACAGTTGTGAATAACCTTGCATTGAAAATTACTTTTCAGTGTCTTGCTGACTGATTGCATTTCATCAAAATTTGAATACATTTAAATTAAGAATGAGAAATCAGTAGAAGGTTTTTTAGCATATTCTAGTTTCATTAAGGTATGTCAACAAGCAGAAAAGTCATGTATAACATTTTGAACACTCATTATTGCTTGGCTGTTTCTAGTCCTTATATATGGCTTCTCTTTTTTCTTAACAATATCCTAACTGATAAAAGTCTAAACCCCTTCAATACTAGGAAAATGTAAATGTATTTTTTGAGCATTAGTATCTATCAGCAAGCATTTCATAAAAATTCTGTCTTTTTGGGGGGCTGACATCTGTAGTACTTGCAACAGCAATAGGGTTGTGCTTTCATTTGCACTCACATTGCACTTGAAAGCATTGTAAATCTCATTAAGGCTAGGCCCCAGCCTAAGATTAGGCTAATGAAAAAGATGAGAAACTACTGGGCACTCCATGACTTGCTGGACGAATGTGAGAAATAACAACATTTCAAGATCATTTAGTTGCTCGTGCTAGCCAGGGTGACCTAGGCAGGTTTTCCTCTTTGAGTCACCATTGCTAAGTCATGGCCTTAGAAAAGTAGCAAAATAACCCACTAAGGAGTCCATAAAAGATGGAAGAACCTAAGCCACCAAGAGGTAAATTGTTTCCAGTCACTTTGCAACATTTAACTTCTGCAAAAAAGGGCACAGTGGGAGCATCAGCTCCAGGAAGAGGGTTTTCAGTTCTAGAAGCAGCCTTATGACGACATATATCAGTTAGGTCCTGCTTACTCTTTTGCTTTGCTTTACAGCCTGTTATGTAAACAAACAGACTTGGTATTGTATAATGTGTAGCAAGCATAGGCAGGTATATATAGATCACTGAGAGACACAGAACAGATAAAATTATTCCAAACAGTTGGTATTAAGTCCTATTTGCCTGAGCCTCTCTGAAACCATAGGAGTATACTCCGCCGCATGAACCAGTTCTCATGTAAAATAAATTAAGACAAGTTTAGGCCAAATTCTTCGCTATACATACCACAGATCTTGTGGAAATTTGTCCAATTTCTTTGTCTAATGTCTTTCTGGTTGAATTTTATTATTGTGGTAGATCAAGGCTTGAAGTCATAGATACAGTCCTCAAGGACTTGGTTTTTATAAAAGAAAAATAATATTTTTAAAGAAGAAATAATATTTTGTTCTGAATCTGGGCAGTTTGGCTTAGAGCCATCTCCGGTATTGATGATATTCCTGTGTATTTTAATTCCACACATTTTGTAGTGTTGTAAAACAGGCTGACCACTTAAACATGTCCTTCTCTGTACCTTTGAGACATCCCTTTGGTTTCAGTGTGATGTCTCATGCATGTAAGTGCTCTGCAGGATCAGAGCCAAAGGATTTAGTATTTTGCAGGACATAGCCTTTTTAAAATAGAGGCAGCATGTATCATAAAATAGGTAGATGGCATTCAGATGCAGACATAATGCCTTCTGCATAAGCCTGTTAAATATAAGAGGAAACCATAATTTTGCAAAAACAATCAGTAACTCAAAATGTAATTATAGTAATTTTTATGATTTCCTTGAACACAGAAACCATGTCTCCACACAATACGAATTACTGAACTCTTACAGAAAATTATTGTAAAAGACACTGAGATGAGAATCAATAGATGAACTCTTTATAGCATGAGAAACATGCAGAAATAGTGCCCTATGAATGGGCTACAGAATGGAAGTGTCAGGTATAATTTTTCTTATGTAATCACTAAGTAGGATCATCATGAAGTATTAATGTAATAGTCAATAAAATAAGCCTAGATAAGGTCAAACACCTTAGGTCTTATCTCTTCAGCTATAATTGCTGTTACAACATAAATTTATGAACAGCATGAAACATCCTGCTTTTTAGCCAATGGTATCCTAGGGTGCATTAAGAAGAGTGTGGCCAGCAGGCCAAGGGAGGTTATCCTCCCCTTCTACTCTGCCCTGGGGAGGCCACATCTGAAGTACTGTGTTCAGTCTAGGTTCCCCAGTTCAAGAAAAACAAGGAACTGCTGGAGAGAGTCCAATGAAGGGCTACAAAGATGATGAGGGGACTGGACTCTTATGAGGAAAGGCTGAGAGACGCGAGTCTGTTTAAACTGGAGGACAGAGAGGGGATCTTGTCAACGTTCACAATTATCTAAAGGGCACGTGTCAAGAGGATGGGACCAGACTCTTCCCGGTGGTGCCCACTAACAGGACAAGGGACAAGGGATGTAAACCGTAACACTAGATATTCCATCTTAACATGAGGAAAAACTTCTTTACCTTGAGGGTGACAGAACACTGGAACAGGCTGCCCAGAGAGGCTGTGGAGTCTCCTTCTCTGGAGACATTCACAACCCTCCTGGACGCAATCCTGTGCCATCTGCTGGAGGTGAACCTGTTTTTGCAGGGGGCGTGGACTAGATGATGCCCAGAGGTCCCTTCCAACTCCTACCATTCTGTGAGTCTGTGATTCTGTGATCCCAAGAGACTAATGCTGATCTGCCAAGTTCTGTGCAAAAAGATATGCATGATTGAGAACACATAGACTCAGCTTTGGTTGCTGTGCAAGATTTTGCAATTCACCTTTTTAGCAACTACCTTTCAAAGTTCAGATCATTGCCAAATTTATACTATTAAAGACAAGGGATGAGTACTATGTGAGATGAATCACATCGACACATGTCAAGTCCCAAATTTCTCCTGTTTATCTTCTAAAATTGTGCTCAGCAATCTTCAGTTCCTCCTTAAGAGAAAAGATGGAATGTGTATGTTCTTAAGAAGCAAGGTCTACCTCTGGTCATTCAAACCCATGGTGTTTTATGTAGTTTCATGTACAGTCCTTTCTACATGGCCTAAATGCTAGTGACCATCCCTCATATGTTTATATGTATTTATATGAATATGGAGTTCATATAAAGCTTACTTCTCTCAATCTATTTGCATATTCAGGCATGCAAATCCATAAACCATGCACACAAGGGTCAGTGGATCCAAAGGTAGTGCTGACTGAAGTTTGCACACCAGTGGAGGACTAGGTGAGACACCTGAAAAACATGGCTAGGACTGAAAACTTCTATTCCATGTCTTAAAAAGCAGTAACAATGTGTAAGTAGTAGGCATTATGAAAACAAAGGCACAGTTAGAAATGCACAAAGCAAAGCTCATTTGATCAGTTTAGCTCATTTTTGAGAAATGGATATTATGTATTGGTCATGAATAGCATAAAACTTTTACTGCTGATAAGATTTGTGGAAAATGTAGGGCTACTTTGCTATTACTGCCTTTCTAAATTCTTCCTTCAGAGAAATGCAATAAAAAGGCTGAAAGGGCTAGAGAGACTGATTTATTAGAGAAGAATAAAAGACTTATTTATGTGTGGCTTGGCTAAATAATGTTTAAGGGACTGACACTAGCACTAGGAAATGCTGCTTAGCAAACAATGCTGTCATGGCACTGAGTGGGATTAGATGTATTATTATTTATTAATTGTGCTGCAATTGTGCCGAGTGGGTCCTGTTATGTTAGTTACTCTACAAACACCCAGTAGGAAACAGTACCTAAAGAGCTTTCAGTGGGAACAAGAAGGAGGAAATCGCTTGCACCACGTTCACACAGCATGGGATTAACTGAGCTAGGAGTGGAAGTCCAGAGCCCTATTCAAGACTGCTGAATTTAGCAGTTTCACTGGTAATTTCTCTGAAACATACCTCTGCTTCTGATCCAATGGGCATAACAAGAGCATTATTTCAGAAATGTGGTCTGGATTTCAATGTGTTGAGATCAGTCCATTTGTAGTTGTCAAAAATCCTGTGGCATTCCTACATATAGTCTGTAACACTCTTATATAAAAGGTAAAATTAACCACTCAACTAACCACACAGGATACAAACAGTATTAGACAATGAATGTGCTCATTATCCACAATAATCAGCTCCACAAGTGAGTAGCAAATTACAGAGAATGGAGATTCAGTTTTGCATTATTATAGGTTTTCATGACAAAGTATTTTAAATGTGAAAATAATGTTTTTATTTGCCGCATCCCAGCCCTTTCCACAATGACCCCAAACTCTGTTTTCTCTCCCTGTATATTTCCATATAATGAAATGTAAGTTTTTTTGAATACCATCTTCTGTTTGTTCCAATTCACATAAAACTAAGGTTGTTGTGCTCATCACAGATTCTCCTGTTCAAGCCAGCCTCATCTGGACTCCATGCTGGCTCATCTCCATGCTGAAACTTGACTTCCAGTGCAGTCAACAGAAGTATCTTCCAGACTTTGTTCTGGTCAGGAGCCATCAGCTGTGAAAGAGAGGTCAAGTCTGGAACACCGTTGAGAGGGACATGAAGCCAACAGGGACTCACTGTGGAAAGAGAAGGAGAAACCCTTGCTACCCACTGCTGCAGACACAGCTCACCTCCACATCACAACACCTTGGGTGTCCCAGAAGATCAGAACCAAAAATGAACCATTGGATAATTAGATATTTGCCTGTGGGTTAATAAGAATGACACAGGAACAAACACATTATCTAAAACAAGACTTTTCATGAGTGTTATCTCCTTGCAGACCAATCTAACACAGACAGGCTTAGAGTTTAAGCTTTTTATCCTTACAATTAAGCTTTATTCTCCCACAAGATCTGTGTCATAACCTCTTTTAAAGAAGTAAGGGGTGACTTGCCTGCTGCTAATCTGAAAATAATGTTTTTATAGTACAGAAAAATCAGAAGCAATTTCTGTTCAGAGCAGAAAGAATACTTTAATTTCTTTGCAAGACAGATGTTTAGAGAGCCTTAGAGTAAACACCAGTGCCATCTGGTTGACATGTCACCCTGCCCAGATGGAAAATTGCTACTTAATACTGGCTATGGGCAGAGTTGTGTAAAAATACTATAAAATTTAAAATTAAACAGTGTTGGAAAATCCATTTAAACTACCAGTAACTACTTCATAATTTCCAGGAGTTTGAAGGAAATAAAATTGTATGAAAATTAGCAGAGCTTGCTATAATAACAGAACATGGCTATATTCATAAGTTATCAAATTCATGAGGAACATTTTCTTTCAACTAAGAGATTTTTAAATATGCTAAGTGAAAATACTGCTGAAGAAAGCTGCAGCTTGTATCTTTTCTTCTGGCAGGTGCCCTGATTGATGCCTCTCATTTTTTCTAATAAGAATGGAAAAAAAATATTGCATAAGAACAATAGGTAGATAAGAAAAATCTATTATTTCTTGGGAGATAAGATTTTGAGATTAGCTCAGATCTGGATTTAAAACCATACCAAGAGAGCCGTGAGTGTTACCTAAGAGGAGCTTTGAGAGAGAGAACATGTAGGTTCCTCTACCCAGTGTTTTTTCTATGCTGTTACATCTTTAACCTATCATACAGTAAAGTTCAAAATAAACTGAAACCATTTAAGAGTTTTAAAACTGTGTTCAAAGGCCCATAGAGGAAGAATAAATATTTTGCTACTGACCCTATTGAAACAAACACACCCACAGTGCATTCTGAACTATTTTTTCTGTTCCCAAAAGTAACACCCAGAGAAACAGAGTTTCTAGGAACAGTCCAAACTTGTTCTGATTCAGTTTTTTGGAATATAAGAGGACCCTCTCATAGTGGCAGTGCATGAAGTGAAGCTCTTGTAGTACTGAAAATGAAAGTCCCCAGGTGCTCCTTGGCTTAGAGGCATATTTCTGTTTACATCAGCTTCTCACTTCCAGGGACTGAGCTTTGTGTAAACACATCTGCTGTGCAGGGAGGCTCCAGTGTGCAGCTAACGATAGTGTCTCCTTGCTTTCCTTTCCTTGTACTTTGCAGTCCAAAGCTCGGCACAACCTACTCTCATTCCCCATTCTGATCCTCCCTGAACCTTTACAGAGAGCCTCTTTAGACCCCCACTTTCGTGTCTGAGCAGCCATCCGTCTGTTTCTCCTGCCATCTGCTGCTTCATCTGCTGATCTCCACCGGGGTGGGGAGCAGGGAGATCTTCCTCCAAATACATCTAGGGCAGCCTGAATTGTAAACCTGGGGACTTTTTGTTTCTTCCAGTACAGAAGAATACCCCTAATTAGGTATTCCTTTTTGCTCTAAAAAAGGAATAGTGCTGAAAAAGCCACCACTAGACACTCATCTACACTTTGGCAAGTCTAGCACTTCTGGAGAGGGAAATATCCACTGACAACCCAGACTGTCCAGCTGGCTAGTTTTGAACTACTGACAGAAATCTTACTCTCAGTGTCTGTGTTCACCAGCAAGATGATTGTAATTTCATCTGCAAGCCCCATTGAAATGCTACATATGGAAAGAAAATTTGCATTGGCCTTGCTTTTAGGAAGATATAGAAGGGTGTATTAAATTAGAACAAATTGATTTAAAGGCTTCTGTTGATAAACAATAGTTACATCATTAGAATCAGAATACATCAGAAAATTTAATTTGGTCCCATGCTGAAAGCTGACTAGTAGGGTAGAATAAATGCTAATTGTCCCTGCTAACTTCTGCTGAGTTTGAAAACATAACAACTGTAATAATAAGTTATGCAATATTTCCTAATTGCCCATAAGGCAAACTCTGATCATGACTGAAAAGCTGTGCCATGTTCTTGTTTTATTTTGTTTATTCTCATATAGATTCTGCAGGTTAAATTTCCTTTTGCTGAATCTATACACTTGTGCTGCCATTAGGTAGATATTCCAGTTTATATGTGGTTGCCTCTTGCTCTGCACAGTGGTCGATAAAAGATCTGTAAATAGTTTTCTACACTGTTTTTTTCTAAGAGTTACAACAACATTTATCTATGGGTATTTCTATTGTTCATATTGGTGACTGAACTACAATTTTATTCACTGTTTCTGTAACGTACACAAATCTGGATAATAAGTTGCTTTGTTAGAATTACTGCCTCTAAGTCAATGACTCACAGTAGCTGAAACACCAGATAAAATTCTGTCTCCTTTGGTTTGCATTTCAGAATACCATGGCACTGATCATATTTGTCAGAAATGTCCTGAATTCAATGTGGATGTATCTGGATTAACAGAGAATTAAACCACATGCAGACTCAAATGCATCAGTGCATAGAGCTTATGGCATGGTGTCAGCCCCTCATGTGCAACACATTCTTCTTCTCTTTGCCACTGCCTGAGGCCAGCACTGTTATATCCCTTTTACTGCACAAGCAGGCTTATGATATGCTTAAAATGCTTCAAACTGCATTGAACACAGTTGTAGACATAATAAATTGATTGACTGATCTGTGCTGCTTCTTGTGTGGTTAGCTGTCTTAACTCCAGGGCACATAAACTCCACCTGTCTTCTAAGAGACTGCCTGTCCTGAAGGGTAAATTCCCTTAAACAATATTTATTTCCTGATAGAAAGACACTTTCTTTCACCAAGGGTATTATAATTTTCCCAGCTCCACGGGAGATCATGACCTAAGTCACATAATCAACACAGCCTGAATTTGCTAGCATGTGGCTAGAGCATACTCAGATTTAGGCTTCAGATCTGGACCAGTATTTAAATCATACATGGGATTTGGGACTCTTTTACTAAAGTGTTCTGGACCTTCCACTTGATCTCTGTTTTGTTTCCAAATGTAGTATTCAGCTCACTTTTCTTTCTATTCCCAGATGACCAGGCAATGTTATGATGGTTTATTGTGTAATGTTTATCAGGTAATTCCTAGAAATTCAAGTAGACAGTCAAGAAAACCCTGAATACTTCCCTGAGCAGCTTAAGACCCAACAAGAGACAGAATTATAAAAGGCTTAGAAACAAGAACTTTTAAAACCAGGCACAAGGTACCATAGCAGAGTTGCCTTGCTAAGATGAAGATTTAAATATTAGGAACCTCTGTACAAATTGGAGGTGATTCCATTGTGCCAGATACAAACTTTCCCACTAAAATAGTGGAAATCTACAAAAGAGAAGCCATTTATAAAATAGCTGGTTATCTGACAAATTTTTGCCTAAGATTTAGAACTAAAGCTTTAGATACAGAAATCCATTTGCAAAAGACAACATATCCTGTAATTTCTGCATCCATGTATTTTCTGTGGGTTAGCCCTTACTACTATGTGAATCTATACTATGTTTTTCTAGATAACTGAAATCAGATGTCTCTTAGGAAAATTATGTTTAATGGCATGGATGGATAGGTTTTGTTGGAACAAGTAGCTGAATGCTTTGGCATGGGAATCTTCCTGTCATGTTTTCCACTAAATATCTCCATGCATTAGGTGATTCAAAGTAATCCAGATCTCAGCTTGATGCCCAGGTTGCTGACCTTAGAGGCAGAAACCCAAAGCTTGAGTGCACAAAGTAGAGCAGAGGAAAGGGTTTTGTCTTTCAAGACAAGATCTGGAAAAACAAATCTTTGAGGACATGATGTTTGACTCAGCTGGCTGAGCCCTCAGCAGTGCACTGACGAATACAGCCTTGTCCTCTTACAGTAATCATAGCATCACTGTCAATTGTCCCTTCAGAGCAAAGATATCCAATCCATTTCTTGCAATTGTCTCTATCTTCTGTTTCACTTCATACAAAAGTCTTTCACAAATTATTTTGCACTTATCATTCCAACTATAAGCTTTCTGTAGCCTTCCAGTCTTATCTATCAGACATGTAAACAGTGTTTTAGTGTCATTATAAACTGCAACTATCCTTTCTTAGATGTGGTTTATTATTTGATGTTGAACTTCATACAAAAAAGTCTACTTTCAAAATGCTCTTGGCAATTAATTCTTATATTCCAGGGAACAAGTAATAACTACAAGAGAAGTGGAGAACTGTTTGTACTTGGTTTTAAATCTTTCTTTTAGTTCTTGTTTTCTTAAAGACAAACAGCAAGGAAAGCACTGCAGGGTGGGGTCCAGTGAGGGAGAAAGGTAGAATCAGGGCTACTGAGACTTGAGAGAAGATGTTAATTTTCAAGAAAAGATCAAATCCATTCTTCATATAGCATTTATATCCCACCAGCCAGGTTTCATTCTGGATTCAAATTAAACCAAAACCTCCAAGCACAACATATATATTTCAACCTCTGATTTTCCCTTATTCTGTGTCGAAACTAGAAATCAGTTTCCTGAACTGATTATAGGTTTCAAATATTTTCGTTATCCAAATCCACTTTTGAATCCATACTGAGAAAAAAAATCTTCCGTACAATTCACACAGGGGCTTCTGGAACGCACTGAAATTTTCTGGATTGTGAACATTTTACGATATTGTAACTTCAGTTGTTCCAGTTATTAGATGTGGATAACGTTTACCAAGCTGACAGGAAGGCTACTAGGATTTGTTGTTTTGTTTAAATGGTTTTGAGATTCTAATAACAAAGTACACGAATAGTGTATAGAACATGTTTTGAAAGAACATCTCGTTATTTCTACTGTAGATATTGCATAGGTAAACAATATATTTGGCTTCCCTAAAAAAAATAAGATAAATATTTAGGATGGAAACAAAACAAATCTATCCCAGGTTGTTAATACTTCTCAAATTTAGTTCCTATTTCTTATCAGTGAACACATAATTCTAGAGATGGTTGACTGGAAAGTATAAAATATTTCAAGAAATCTTTCTGGTGAAGAACTCCAAATAAATACAGAAAAACAGTTTATTGTATTATATAATTTAGAAATAATGGAGTATTTAGTGAAACTGTATATTGTTCCTTCCAGAAATACAGAGTTTTTCAAGAAGATGGATCCAATTTCAATGACAAGATGCTTTGAAATTGAGTCCATCTTTTTTAAACACCCTGTATTGGGGAAATGAAAGAATGTTATAATTATTGATTATGTCTTCCTTATTTTTTCTTAAAAATACCCAAACTTAATGAACCTGAAATTTTAATATTTTTAAATTATGTTGTTTCATTTCTACATTGTGTATGGAAGAAATTTTAGAGAGTATATGACTCAATAGAACATTAATAGGAAAAAATAACTGTGCACTACATAAGTAGAAAAAAGAATATATACCTTTCAGACATGCTTTAGGCACAATAACAGTTGACTTTCTTATTGTTTAGAATTTTCTTTCAGCTCTCTGAGGTGCCCACGTCTCCAGGTAGAACTCCTAGCCCCAGACACTGTAATAAAGAGCTTATATTGTATATTGAAAAAGCAGATGCATCTCAAGCTAGTCAAATGCTTTGACTAATGTTTGTCTCCAAACTAGAAGATTCCATGACATGACTGAACTGTGCTAGGTGTAAGAGGCATGGCTTGGAGCAAAACTGCCTCTAGCTGTTATAACAGCTACCAGAATTGTAAACCTGGTAGTTGATATAACAGCTGATATAACCAGAATTGTAAAGGTTTTATTTCACCTGAATTTTGAAGGGACAACAGATCCCAGCTGAAGAAAAATGTTAAATCTATGAGCCTGGTGAATGGAGTCATATTATGGAGAAATATGCTAAGTGTCATGATAATATAGGAAAACTTGGAAAACATTTTGTTTAGTATATTGTTAGAAAAATAGTTTAGAAATCTTTGTTTTTGATCATTTTTCTAGTGTCGTATGCCAGCAATGAATATTATTCACTTCTTTGGAAGAATGGTGTTGACAATAAAGTCCTTTAATAACAAACACTGCTCAAATTGTCATATTCATGAATCAGAACATACAGCTTAAAATGTTTGAGCTAGAGAGAATTAACAGTACAGTGGGAATTTTTCTGGATGTTACAAATCATTATTTTTGTGTTTCAGAATTAATTGAAAACTTTAAATGTTTTGGAAGTGACTGTCACAGTATTTGGGTATGTGGCTGAGAGTTTTTCTCTCTTTTTTTTTTTTTTTTAATCTTTCACTGTTATACTGTGGTGGTTGGTAACTTGGAAATATATTCAGATGAGCAATTTTAAAAGTTACCATTAGAAATATCACATCTGTTTTTATGTCATTTTCTTTATACTTCACTGGAGGAAGGAGTTATAGCTGAAACAAAAGCATTTTCTGACTAAAGCTCTTCTGGAGCATTTAAATTAACAAAATACTAAAAACTATTCACCAAGAAAGTAAAAAACTTCAAATAGTCCTTATAAATTGAACGAATTAAGCTTAAGTTGAAAGTTTGACTTGTTTACAGCTCTTCAAATCAGTTTAGATTTAAGGTTAATTTATTTACTACTCTTCAGATTTTCTCATTCTAGAAAATAAGACAGACATCTGAGGTAATAATGTAAAAAAGTAGCAGAAAATTAGAAATAACAGAAAAAACACTCAAGTCAAATTTTGCTTAATGTCAGTAGTAATACTTTCGTATATAAATGATGTAAGAGGTTAATCCTCATGTTCCACTATCAAAGGATCCACAAATAATTTCCTTTTGTAACCAAAGGGATTTCTGGGTTTTAAGATAGAGGAATGAGCAGTTACAGAAATAGGCATAAACCCTGGTGGGACAGAAGGGCTTTTGCAGCATTGAACTTTATCCTCGATTATTAAATTAACATCCTTTTGGAGTTTAAAAAGGCCAGTTGCCAGAAAAAATAAACAATGTGCATGCTAGTGTTAATACCTGACCTGGAAAATATCTACATGTTCTGCAGAGGTCTGTCATTTTTAATTTTAAAACATAAGAAAAATATAATTAGGCTGGATTTCTCATTAATAATAGAATATTTGAAATGAGAAAAAAAATAAGCCAAGTTGCTATAATACAGCATGCTTAATTTGAAAATTGCGGTATTTCTCTCCAAATGTAGCAGAAATGAACAGAAAGACATGGAAAGAAATCCAAAAGTGAGGTAAGACTTTCAGTTGAGTTAAACTGATTCCAAATGTTTGGGAAATTGGTTGGACTCTGAGAAAGCTCCATTTGTATTAATATTTTTAAACTAAATTTGTATAAAATATTTTGCACTTCTGTAGCACCTTCATTCCTTCTTTAACACCAGCATCCAGAACCATCACTGAAAGTAGGATCACAGTAGATACTCAAGTACTGTAACAAAAAGACCAGTGTTCCCTGAAGAAGTTACATCAAAAGGAAGGAAGGCATACAAATTGAGGAAGAGAAAAAGAGATTAAGAGGAGGTTGATTTCCTCAGTGGTTTACAGCTTCATTTCATGAGTGACCCATCCTGGTCTAGTTCCTACGCTGGTCTTCTTTTTCACTGGACTGACTGCTGTTGATAAAGATCAGTGCGTGAAACACTTCTGCAGACAAAAAAGTTTTCCTAAAGTGTTCTTCAAGACTGGAGTCACTGCTACCAGAAAAAAATGGTGCAGAGTGGTTTTGTTAGACCCTCTGTGCATCATCAATGTTATTGATAAACGAATTAAACTGGAGAGATCCTACTGTGCTGAGCAAAAATAACTGTAATACATGAAATTTTGTAATAGCGTGAATTCAGGGCAGAAATGAATAATCATTCACAGTTCTAAAAGTCTGAACACCAAGTTGTATTGGTAATTTGCTGCGGTTTCTTAGAACATGATTGGAGGTCTGCAGCTACCCATGGAAATTATACACGGTATTTGCATCATATTCAGTTTTTCTCTCATGAAAGAACATTTCCCTGTTCTGCCTATTACCTCTAAATATTGAAGAACTACTTTTTCTGCTATATATTATTTTCTTGTCAGCCTCACCATTCAATATTGATGAACTTGAGTTAATCACAATACACCTCAAAACCTGCATTTTTTGTTCAAGATTTCTCCTTAATATCAAAAGACTCCAGTCTTCTCTGAACTATATTATTTTCTGACATTCTCCATCCATGACAATTTAAAATGTGTGCTGGAATTGCAGTTTTTAATGTGAGATTAAGTTTTTATGTTTAACAATTATGATTTAACAGCAACCCTCATACAGAATTACAGAATCACAGAATTCTAGGGGTTGGAAGGGACCTTGAAGGATCATCTAGTCCAACACCCCTGCCAGAGCAGGGTCACCTACAGTACATCACACAGGAACGCATCCAGGCGGGTTTTGAATGTCTCCAGCGAAGGAGACTCCACAACCTCTCTGGGCAGCCTGTTCCAGTGCTCTGTCACTCTCACAGTGAAAAAGTTTCTCCTTATATTCACATGGAACCTCCTATGCTCCAGTTTAAAACCATTGCCTCTTGTCCTATCATTGGTCATTACTGTAAAAAGCTTTGCTCCATCATCCTGACACTCACCTTTTACATATTTGTAAACATGGATGAGGTCACCCCTCAGTCTCCTTTTCTCCAAGCTAAAGAGACCCAGCTCCCTCGGCCTTTTCTCATAAGGGAGATGTTCCACTCCCTTAATCATCTTAGTGGCTCTGCGCTGGACTCTCTCAAGCAGTTCCATGTCCTTCTTGAACTGTGGGGCCCAGAACTGGACACAATACTCCAGATGTGGCCTCACCAGGGCAGAATAGAGGGGGAGGAGAACCTCTCTTGACCTACTAACCACCCTCTTTCTAATGCACCCCAGGATGCCATTGGCCTTCTTGGCCACAAGGGCACATTGCTGGCTCATGGTCATCCTCCTGTCCACCAGGACCCCCAGGTCCCTTTCTCCTACACTGCTCTCCAGCAGGTCAGCCCCCAGCCTGTACTGGTGCATGGTGTTGTTCTTCCCCAGATGCAAAACTCTGCACTTGCCCTTGTTGAATTTCATTAAGTTTCTCCCCGCCCAACTCTCCAGCCTATCAAGGTCTTGCTGAATGGCAGCACAACCTTCTGGTGTGTCAGCCACTCCTCCTAGTTTAGTGTCATCAGCAAACTTGCTGAGGATACATTCTGTACCGTCATCCAGGTCGTTGATGAAGATATTGAACAACACTGGTCCCAGTACCGACCCCTGAGGGACTCCACTAGTTACAGACCTCCAACTAGATTCTGTCCCATAATACATACATATTGGATTTGATTATATAACAAGGACAAGCTTTACATCTACCACCTGTAAGAAGAATGTATTTTCCTCCTCTTCTGAAATAAAATTCAGAAATATATTTACAAGCTGGATTTCAGCCTCCTTACTCTCCCTTATTGAAGGAAGACCAGTTCTATAAGTAAAAATGAAGAGCAAGTTCTGATGTAATTTGTGTGAAATATTGGAGCCGGGATTGAAGTCTAAAATTCCTTCCCTTATTGCTGTAACTTAGCCAGCAGTCCAGGTTCAATCTCCCCTTTAGCTGGCTTCTCTAAAAAGGTAATATTTAAGATAATGTTTGGTAAAGTTCCTCTAAAATGTTCCCATTATTAATTTGTAAAGAAAATAGGGATAATGGGAAGATTTTTGATTTTTGATTTTTTTTTCCCCTAAGACATTCTTCGATTTCTAGCACAAACAATTTGTAAGGAGTTCATCTATAACTTAGTTTCCTAAGGAAATGAGGCTTATTTAAGAAGCCTCTTTGTATGTGAGTTCATATGCGTGAACTCCCTCATTAGCTTCTAAAGCCTCTCCCTAATCTTAATCATGCTAAATAGAAGAGTTGAAGATCTTGTTTCTATGAATCATAAAACCAGATTATTAGACAAAGAAGATAAACTGTATTAGAGAAAGGTTACAGTGTGAGACTCTTATATTTCATAGTGACCTACCTGGATGACACTCAACATATAAATCAGTAGAAAACTGGACTTGTTTGTTTCTGCTGTTCACAACGTATCACATTTAAGGGATCTTACTGTGCAGTAATCATCCTGAGAAAGAGAACCTTTGACTTTTATGTTCATTAGTAAATATAGTATTCACTTTAGTCGAGTCCACAAACCACTCCATACCCCTAGCTTTGTTCATGAAAAGCTGAGGGGGGCTCATAAATAACATCTTCCATCATGCTCTAAAGTTCTGGCATTCTTTTTTCCCATTCTTGTCTCATTGTCAAAATTAGAATTTCTCCAAACAAATCAATTTTAAAAAGGTAAAACATAAAAAACAGCATGAAGAAGGGTTATGAACAAAACCTGAGAAAAGACAATGAAGAAGGGGCAGGACTGTTGTTCTTAATCTACAAAGGGAAAACAGTTAAAACCATGTGATCCATAAGATCCAGGAGTGACCAGTCTTTTATAATTTTACATAACTGAAATTCAGGGTCCTAGTTGGCTACATCATCTCTTTCCATCCTTTTATGCAAAGACAAGATTATTTTCCTTTAAGATTCACAATGTTTTCTAGATTTTACATAAACCTTTCACTTTTAATATGTTTTCTCTCCCTCTCTCCACTAGCTGTCTAGAAATATGGTTCAAGTGCTCTATAAGCATTTTTCCATTGCTGTTTTGTAGATAAGAGAATAAACCCAGCATACAGCCCAGACTCTTTTGACATCTGTCCTCACACTGTAACCAGCAATTCCACTGATGTTGTCAGAAGTTTCTCAAGAGGAGACAGATAGTCTAAGGATTATAAGATCTGATTTTGATTCTGTACTGTACCACAAATATAGTGTGATACTGAGGCCATATTTACAGCAGGATTTAGGTTCACAAGGTAAGATTTACATAAAGAAATCTAGCCATTCATTAGAGCTATCCATATAATCCAACAGTTCTGTTTGTTCCAGTAAATTTCCCACAATGTTTGAAATGTTGTGTCAGAAAATTTTGCACAGAAATAGAAACTCCATTAATAGATAATGCATGAAAGGGAAAAAAACCCCAACAAAACAAACAAACACACCACTAAACCTTTGCTTTCTGAAGTGCTGGGAAGAATAAAGTTTTAAAATCTATGTCCTTTAAGAGTGAGTAATTTTAAAGAAGGTTTTCTTGTATCTGACATTTTGACACTTTTAAAACAACAGGCATTCTGATCACTTAACAAACCTCTTTATTTCTTTTGCAGGAAGATACACCTCCAGCATCAAGTAAGTTTCCAACAAAAATTTCCAATATGTTCATCTTAATTGTACTATTTATCTTGAACTAGTCATATATTTGAATAGTAGTCTGTGTAGCTGGCAAATGATTACACATGAGGTCTGAGGAACTAGAAACCACAGGAGATATAGTTAACAAGTTAACCAAAGCAAATCCTGTCACATAATTCATTGTGCAGCCCAAGACTGTTGCTTGTGGTTCCGTCTTTGAAAACTTATTTATCTATTTGGTCTGTGTAGGAGTATTCACTGTTTAGTTTTCTGAGGGAAAATAAAAAAAAAAAGATTTAAAGGGCATATTTTAATCATAGTTCAGGCTAATTCCATGTTTAAGCCTCCTTTTTTTTTTCTTTACCTTATCGGAAGAAGATGCAGATCCAACAGGATTCATAACTTGTTTATGAATGGTCACATGTTTCAGGCCTACTTCAATGTTAAAAATTAATTTATGGTGATTCTCAGGTATAAATGGTTGTAGCCTCAATATTTAAAAGTTCCTGACTCATGCAGGCTCTGTATGAAGTGAACTGAAATATTGAAGTTGCTCATAAAATACAAGGGTTAGCATATGAAAAACGCCTCCTATCTTAAATGAATGACTTGAAAATCAAAGGCAAGTTGGACAACAATAAGATGGCCCTTCATTTACTTCCATACATAGAATACACTGAAAAATTGACATAATTTATATCAGTCTACAACAGAGTTAGAGGCTTTGGAACAAAAGATCTTTTGGAGAACAGCTGCCATGGGAACTGAATACAAAGAATTGTCCCATTCATTTTGTCTGGATATCCTCCAAGCTTTATAAGAAAAGGACGAAAGAAGGAATGAAACAAAAAAAACCCCAAACTTTAAGCAGCTTCAAAAGAATACTAGGTATCATACTGAGCAAAAGGTCTTCCAGCCACATAATTTGGAGACTACATCAGTACCAGTACTTTGACAGCTTATAGAAAAAATCTATAGCAAGTATTCCCTATTATTTAGACTTATATAAATTATGTCATTAAGGTTGCGATTAAATTTTAAAATCCTAAATCTTGGTTATTTTCATGCTACGCTATAGCATAGTGCAGACCAAGAGTCTTCCAACTAAACAATTATGGTTTAAATAAAACTAATAGTAGCTTTTCCCTTCAGCATGTTTTTCTATGTTCTGGGCTTCTTTTCTTAAAGAAAAAAAAAAGAGTTTATTTACTGCTCTCCTAGAAACTTTTGTTTAAATGAGTTGCTCTTTAACAGAGGTTCTTGGATGATTTGTAAGGGAAAAAAGTTGTTCAAAGTGACTTAATGAAATCATTTACGTAACCCATTACACTATATATCAATGTATTGTTGTGATATCACTGTGGGAATATCATAATCATATTCAATGGAGACAAAAGTATATTAGGATTAAATATTAGTTAAATATTCTGAGAGAAACAAAAAGCCAGACTGACTGTTAACATCAGAAATTAAGTAATGGTGTTCACTGAATTTTGTTGTAATTTATGTCAATGTAAGAAAAGAAAACAAAACCATGTTGAAAGTGTTTTAGGCTTTAGGACTTTGGAGTTTGTCTAATATAAATAAATGTGTAGACTTTGAAGGTTTCAACCCCTTTTTATTTTCAAACTTTCACAATTAAAGAAGTCAAAGAATTCTACTGAAAACAAAGTCCGTAAGATTTCTAGTTTTAACCTGTCAAGTCCCACATGCTCTTTCTTTCTTGACTCAGGTATGGCTTCTGGTATGAAGGAATTACCCCACATTCAAAAGCTAAACCTGTTTTACATGACACAGATTGTCTCTTAGAAAGATGTACTTATCCACTGCATATAAAGCACATACCTTGTATGCCCAAGTGTCTGCACTATTTTCGAAATTATGTCTTGAAATAATGTTCTGGTCTATATTGTCTTTGTTAAAGAAACAGTTAATTAAAAAAAAAATCTTTCCAAATCACAAATTGTGACCTGAGTGCTAGGAAATAAATGGTCAGAGCTTTTTACTGCAGTCTGATGTTCCTTCTGCTGTTCCAATACATAGCACTGTTCTCACTCACACAAAACTTAACTATACTGACAGTCAGTCCTGCACACTCCAGGATCCTGCATAAGGATCTTTCATGCCTTTAGATGTCTGCAGTAATTCATTCTATTATACCCCAAAATGCTTGAACGACAGAGCTTTTAATCAGGTGAGCCAATTATTATTATTTTTTAAAGATATATAAATAATTTCTGTATAGAACCATAGTTATTTTGAGGTATTAATCCAGTTAAAATGAACATTTCTTTTGTTTCTTGGTTATTGTGTATAAGAAAAAAAATTATATAGTACTTAACAAGTCCCAGATCTCCAGTCAGGTTTCTGAGTACTAACATGCATCAAATGTAAATAATAAAACGCCCCCTCCAGGCTGCACAGGTTGAGATTGAGGAGAAGTGCCTTCCACTGAATGCATAGGCTTTATGAAATTGAAACTTCTAGTTCTCAGGCAGTTGCTGGACCTCATACAGAGTCAGCAGGTCTCAAAGAAATATTTCTACTCAATACCTAACAGATGGTGCTGCTTAAGACAAGGCTGACTCAGCAATGGGGCTACAGATATTTCAAAAGAGATTGGAACACTTTGTTAGTTTTGACTTTTTCAGCTCAGAATGCATTTTGACTAAAACATGGAACAGGATGACTTCTGTTTCCTGAAATTAACTGAAGAGCATTGACATGTCATCCTTGAAAGAGTTTTGCTCCTCTCCTTGTCAATGACTGCCATTTCCTTTCTCTCACATTGATGTTTGCATGATTGCCCAACAATATTCTGCAACTAAGAATGACCATGTCCTGTGCAAGAGTCAATTATTTATATATATAGTCACCACCTGAGAGAACTTCAGCCAATGAAGAACAGAAACAGAATGAGGATTAAAGAAGAGTTATACTTTCAAAACAGCACAGGAAGCATCATGTTCCACAGGATATCATCTTAAATTCCAGTCCTGCCCTCCTATCTGCTGCTGACTTACTTGCAGGCAAGCCAGTTTACCTCTGTTTCATTGTCTACCCTGTGTGTTTTTAGAGAGAAAATTCAGTGGGTTTGAGATTGTATCTCACAGTGAATACACAGTGGAGACCTAATCTGTGTCTGAGATTCTTATGTTTCTGAAATAAAAATGAATACTAATGAATGATGAAAATGATAACTGACTAATCCTTAAATTATCTTTTATTATAATTTTTTATTTTAACAGCTGCTTGATAAAGTGCAAGATACACATTCATTATAGCACTGGCTCACCCTCAAGATCATTTTTCCTCATTTGTACTCTTGCATTGTGGAGCATGTCTTACAGAAAATCCATGCTACAAATCTTTTCTGTAGTTGCAAATTCCTTTATTTGCAGGCAGATAATACAAGCATGCCTTCTGTCACATTAACACATTGGTTAAGTTTTCAGTTTATTAGAGTGGAACACAAATAATTCTGGCCTTGGGGACAATGTTAGGAAACTCGTTAATGAGACTTCTTTTTCCTGTGTTCTCTGTTGTCTGTTTGTCTACTGTCTTTTGCTTGTAAATTCTGTGTTACACAATCCCAGCTTCTCATCCTATATTTATATGGCATAACAAGCACCTTGCCCAAACTCCTATTGCCCTAATTTTGCTCTCAAAAGGACATTCATTTTATGATGAATCCTCAATAACTGAAAAGAGAAGAAAACAGTATATTATCTTTCTGGTTCTAAAAATAATCTTACAATGAAGAAACAAAGGACAAAAGCTAATTCATTGCAGGGAAGAAGTAATTCCAAACTCAGGAGTGTTATTTTAATGACAAAACAAGAGGAAATGGCCTCAAGTTCCATCAGGGGAAGTTTAGGTTGGAGATTAGGAAGAAGTTCTTTACTGAGAGGGTGGTTAGGCACTGGAATAGGCTGCCCAGGGAGGTGGTGGAGTCACCGTCCCTGGGGGGGTTCAAAAAACGGGTTGATGAGGCAGTTGAGGCCATGGTCTAATGGTCTAATGGTTAGGAATATGATGGGATAAAGGTTGGACTTGATGACCCTGGAGGTCCCTTCCAACCATAATGATTCTATGATTCTATGATTCTATGACATCTAAAGCATATTATTGAGACAACAATTCCTTACAAAAATGAAAATCTGCTGTCACCCATCTAAGACTGCCTCAAATGTTGTAAGGGTGTATATTATTCTAACTACTAGCTATAGATTCACCTGAATGCTTCTCATGTCACTTCACTAGGCCTCACCTACCCTATCACAAATTTAAGTGCTTATGAGAGATATCAAATGAGGAAGATAATGTTGGAATCTCCTGTGTTTGTTATCAGATAAAGCTATATATACCTTTATAACTGTAAAGTTATACAGTTATTTCTCAAGTTCTTCCTATACAAAACAACATTCCATCCAATCGAATGTTTTTGTTTAGGTTTTAATTCCTCGGCCAGTTTGCAAACAGTAAGATTTCAGAAAATTACCATTCCCAATAAATTAATTTAGTGTAGACTAAATGCCAGTTATGTGAACCTAAATGTTTGTTTGAAGCAAGTTGAATTGATCACTACTAGAGTGTGGATTACTCATTTATCTCTTCTTCTACTGTTCTGAAATTTTTCAAAGGTATAAGATGCAATTCATATCTCACCATGTAGCTATCTCTTAATCAGAATTCAGATAGAGTGAAAAGAATGTCAGTGATGACATTTTCATTTGAGACATTCTTTTAAATCCACTTCTAGAGATGACCCAAAATGAAAATCAGAACAGAATTTTAATTTTCAGTGGTAATCTTTTAAAGACCTGCTAATTGCAAAAAAAATTGTTTTTTTCTATTAATGTTGGAATTTTAGTCATTTTATTTAGTATAAGGTATCACAGTACACAATACCATAAAATTCTGTAGCTTCCACAACTATTGTATCCATGGAAAAATTGTATGTGGAAAGGTATTAATATGTTTGAGCTATTCATTTGATATCTAAGTACTATTTCTAAATCAGGGGCAAACCCTGGAGCATAGAAATCTATCTTAAAGACAATGAGTGTCTGTGAATAGTCACAGGCTCAGCTGTTCGTTCTCCCGTGGGTGGTCTTCCTAGGAGAGCCTGAGTAAGCTCGAAAATGGAAACAGACATCAAACGTCTGTGTAGCGAACTGCATCATGGCTGAGATTTTCAAAAGGGGCTAGGAGGCTGGAGATGTTTTTGGGAAAATATGAACAGATTAACAATTTTGAGAGTTTGGTTATTCTATATGTTATGATACTGAATACTATACTGTAGCCAGTTCTGGAGTCCTCAACGTAAGAAGGACATGGAGCTGTTGGAGCAAGTCCACAGGATGACCACGAAGATGATCAGAGGGCTGGAACATCTTTCCTGTGAATACAGGCTGAGGCAGCTGGGTTTATTCAGCCTGGAGAAGAGGATGTTTCAGCCTCCTTATAGCAGCCTTCCAGTACCTGAAAGGGTCCTACAGGAAAGCTGAAAAGAGACTTTTTATGAGGGCATGTAGTGACAGGACAAGGTGAAACTGTATCAAACTGTAAGAGGGGAGATTTAGATTGGATGTGTCCCTGTTTATGGCAAAGGCTTTGGAACTAGATGACCTTTAAGGCCGCTTCCAACCCAAACCTATGATTCTATGATTTTATTTATTTTTGTTTATTTTTAAGTTTGTTCACTTGAATACATGGGTTATTTATCATCTTTTCACATCTTAAATAAAACAGCAAAACATCTTGCCTAGAAATGAACAGCGTCTTTGTCCCTGAAATCAATTCCTGACCTTTCTACTTGAGACAGACTTTATCTTCTTATCTCCTGTAACAGAACTCTCTCAAATGCTATCAAGTCTTCAATGTCATGACTCCAAGCTTTGGGTCACACCTCTTTTAATTCCTTACAGGACAGCCTTCTATTCATTACAACTTCAAATAGATCATTAAGGAGCTACAACAAATGGGAATGGAACCCACTTGGTGTCAGGGCTGAGTGAAGACCAGCTGTTCCCTGAGACACAGGGAGCCAGGAGCTGGGGGTGGACCGCTGACAGGGCACTGTACCTGAGGGACCGAGCAGGGGATCAGAGCAGGGGGCTAGTAACAGGGTTGGTCCATCAACAGGGTAAGGGGCTGAACCAGGGCCAGAGGCCAATGGGGGGTCCCATAAGTGTTGCAAGGAGACAGGATCAAAGGCAGGACTGGAGATAAGCTACAAGATACATGAGGGGTTCACTCAGAAGTTGTTTCTGATGTCTATCTAGGGGACAGGGCTGCAGACAGATAATCTTACAGCTAAACTCAGACAGAGATTGAGGACAATGGTCTTAGAGCTCTGGGCCCAAGGGCGTGCATAGAGGTTCCAGAGAAGGCTGGTCAAGGCCATTAGAGGATACCAGTGCCCTCAGGGTCCTGACAGTAGGAAGGAAGAAGAGGAAAAATTTGTACATAGGTGTGCCACAGGGGACTCTTTCACCAGTGATGACAAAGGCAGTAGCAAATGGCTAATGAGAATAGCTGTTTTCGATATAGTCATCAGCACTGCCCCCTAACTTGTCTGAAGGAACTGAAGCTTTCTACTGAAGCATGTGATGTTTCCTGTCCACCTGAACCTAGTGAAAATGGTAAGCACCTTCCAGGACCATGGCAATACTTTGGTTCTCTATAAAACTGTAAATTTCGTAAGGAAAAAAAGCTAATTTATTTAGGAGTTTATTATCTTTATCAGGTCTTTCCTGAAAGGAGAACACTGGTATCAGCCATGTCAGCTGCAGATTGCCTCCAAATGCCTATTTTTAATTATTCTGCTATTTGATTTAACCCACATATGAAAAAACAGATGTTTCTAACACCTGCCATTTTATAATTGTCTCTTTTATTATTTCAGTCTGAAAAAAATCAAATTATGCCAGCGTCATTCATGCACTGGCAAATCACATTTCTCCTGAAACTGTTTGTTTCAGTCCACAGTTGATAAAGAGGTTCAAAGCCACCACAGATTATGCTGAATTTCTGGCTGTTATAAGAAAACATATTTACCTATCAAAGATTTCACTCCTAACACTAGGTCCAAAATGGGTTGTGGTCTTCAAGCATTTAAACAAAAGGACTAATGAACACCCTGCCCCCCAAACTGGCACCACTTTTCAGTCTTAAGACAAGGAGATAAAAGATACAGGTTTCAACTGCACAGCCGTAACTGCTCAGCCACAACTGCAGGACAGCCCTTCATCACAATGTGTGCCTACCAAGGTCAAGGATCTGGAACTGAGGGAACTGGGAAATGGTAGGAGGGTTGTGTGAGGCAATGAGGTGGAAGAGGAGGCTGATAGGCACTGCTGTCTATATCTCATCTTACACAATCACCCTTGTAAATTTAGGAATGCAGCTGATGATAGATCACATTATTAATATATTCTAAAATAGAATTAAGCTTTACTTGTCTGTGATGCCTGAAATTTTGACAAGGATAATTAAGTTTGGGCTTTTTTCTTAATGCACACTTAATTAGGACCAATTTCTTATATCTGTGTCATTGTTATTTGTGGAAAATTTTGTAGGCCTTATAGCTTGTCTCCTTTTCAGCTATATCAGATGTTTTAGTAAAAGATATAAAATCTCTTAATTGTCTCCATTTTATTCTTTGACAGTCAGAGCTAAAACAATACTGTTACATGTCTTTGTGAGTACTACTACTGATATCTATTTTTTTTAAGTAAATGTAGCAAGTGTTCATAAGAGACAGTTTCAGTGAAAGAGTATGCATTGATTCTACTCCAAGCAAGCTAGAATCTAGGGTTTGTGGTAGGGTCTGTCTTTCAGTTTAACATTCTGCTTATACAATATAATCAGATCACTGGCAAGATTAACATGGGAAAAGACAAATTTCTCAAGCCAACCTTCACAGACAAAGTGTGATTGCATTCCCTATAATACATACCAAGTTCAGGACAGCTAAGAAAACCAATGTTTGTGTTCCAACTGTATGAGAAAGTTGGTTTTGGACATAATAGCTAAGTGTGTGTAATCCCTCATTATTTAACTAGATTAAGCACCAAGCAAAACAACATTTACTGTCTGTGTGAAACAGCAAGTTCCAGAAAACTTGTGAAGCATTTCAGCTTCAGTAGGCTCAGGGGCCTTGGCATGCATAAAGGCATGCTACATAAATTTGATTTATATGGACTTTTTGGTAAGTAATCCCAAAATTGAAAAAAAAAGACTTGTGGCCTTTTCCACAAATTCATTCCCATTTCTTAAAGGAAAGGCCTGCTAACAGTTTTATCACCGTTCTTCCTACTGCTATGCAGAAAGAACAGCTTTATTAAAAAGTGATGGTTTTCAGAGTATAAACATACGTACCTGGAAAAACAGCAACATATTACCACATGAATCTACAAGTTAATTCAAAGTCTGCAAACCTAGCGAGAATTGAGTGCATCTTCTGTTGCTTCAATAAATTATAAAGTGGCTCTAACCAAATAAATATCATGGATTACTAGAAGAAAAATACAGGTAGTTAAGTTATAAATTTTATTTCTCCTGTTTTTTGGGGGGTTGGTTTTGATATTTTTTGGCTTTTTTGTCCCTTGGGACTTTGTGCTTTTGTGAGTCTGAATGAATATTTCTTCATTTTAGATGCGTATGTAGTTGTATATGGATATATGTATGTTGGTATCCAGAAACCTCTCCTTTAGTCCCCTTCCAAAAGTCAAGCAGAGGATTTAACTTCAGGATGTAGCTTTCTTTTTTTGCTGTTGTTTTTCTGGAGAATTTTTTCAAGGAATGTTGTCAGAGCAAACTTAGATTTAATGGAAGCACATTATTTTTACAAAATATGAAAACATTAATATAGATTTGAGTGAAAATTAACAACCAGACAGAGGATTACAGGATGTGGTTAAAATTTATCTCTCAGCCACCCAAATATCATACCAATATATTTATTTCATTAGTTCTTCAGACATTAAAAAATGCCTAAGTTAGTTCAGAATAAATGAAACAAATAAAATTTCCTCTTCATTTGTTTCACCTTTGCTAAGTCCACAGCCCTTTAAAACAAATCTCAGAAAATCCCAAAGCAAATGAAAAACCTTTTCCCTTTTTTAAGGCCATGTATTTTTTTTCCTGTTCACGTTTTGATACTAAAAAAATGATGTTGCTGGGCAATATTTAACTTAGCACAGCATGTAATCTCTTTTAAACTTTCTTTGAAAAGTTCAGCTCATGACTGCAAAATAATTATGTTTTGCAACTGTGTTCTGATTAGATGTATCCTATAACATTTGCAATGATTTTGGATGAAATAAGAATATAATTTTCTTTATTTAAATACTCTGGATTATAAAAAATGGGATAGAAACTCTGTAGGCTGGTTTGTAATGTTTTTATTCATTTTAAACACTGCTTGACATTAATGGGAATAGCAAAAGAACAGGACTGGGAGGTAATGGGACTCCTCTTGTGTTGGAACAAGGCCAGAGGCCGTAACATTTTGTAGCATGTAACTCCAAGTCAATCTTCATAGTATCCATAAAACTTCTCATTTGAAATTAAGTATTCAGTTAATATATCTCCACCTACGGTTGTGGGGAACACTAATTACGTTTCTGTTTTGGAAAATTGAAACCCTGACTGTGGTTCAACTGATAACTGCATTTAGAAAACATAATTTTTTTCCAAAGAAGAGAATATCAAAATCTTGACAAAAGAAATGGTTGACAGAAATATCCTTGTCACCCGTCAGGCTTTCAAATGGTGACTTTATCCCAGTTCAAACTGATCAAAGATAATCTAAAGGCCTACGGTGAATCACTGCAAAGTCTAGGTATGCTAAAATAAAGATGAATATACATCTCTCCCATATCTCTCTACAGACTTTAACCATGCAATCAGAGAATTTTTTTTTCCCATGGGCAATGTCACATAATTTTCATAACTTGCAAAAAAAAAAAAAATCTGTATTAACATACCATAGAGTTATTATTTCCTAGTCTGTATCCCAGCTAAGATACTGGCTAAAATAAGAGACAATAATTCCTTCAAAAACATGGAGATACTAATACTCCAATACATTATCTAATTGGATGAAAGCTGTTGTTAAAACTGAAATAACCAAAATATAGAAGGACAAATAGAGATACAGACTGTAATAGTAGTAAGACAGTAAAAAGAAAAAATCAGCCAAAACGTGGTGGCAATTTTAAGTACTTTCTGTCTTTCAACAGTCAGTGGAATATATTAACATGAGGGAAAGAATTGAGCCTGATGCATTCAGTATGCAACTAAATGATTCAGAGGGAACACTCCATTGCTTTAATTTCTGTGTCTCGAAGTAACACTAAACCATTTGGACCTGCAAACTGTATGAAATAAAAGGATCAAAGCTGGAGAGATTTAAATTAAACCAATATATAATGAGTTTACACTTATGTAAGTTCTAAAACAAAGGGAAAACATTTAATAATGGTATTTTATAGAAGACACAATAGAAAATGAACCAAAACATTACCAACACAAAATATGTATCTTATGGAAAAGCAAAATATTGGGGTGTACCAAGATGACAAAAAAGTCATTTTTACTTTCAGCAAAGGAGCCAAAAGTTGAAGTAAATTTTTCACGAAGCCTGAAGGTGACTATGAAAATACTTCATAAACACCTTAAATGGAATATAAGAACCTCAGATGAGAACAGCTATCCAAAAGCTCCCCCTCACCCCACTTCTAACCTGCTTAAAAGCCCTTGCTGTTTATATTTCATGGCAAGAATTCTTTCAAAAGTCTACAGCTGTATTTCTGTAGATGACCAGGAGTCCTGCAGTTGGGGTGCAGTTGGCATCCCATCTCTGTCTCTCATCTTTTTTGATACAGCAGCTTGGCAGTTCTGTGCCTCTGTTCACTAAACACTCTCTTGAGACTCTGTCTAAAATTACGCTGTGTCCAATTCAAAGCACAGAGGCTATGTAATACCAGCCTGATTCAGCACGTATCTACCCAGAAATTAGAAAACAACTTCTCTACTGTAAGTCAGAAGAAAGTGCAATGAACTAATAACCTTCATATTTGAGGAGAATGCCTGTAAGTACCAGGTTGAGAGGTATTTTTTTTTGCTGAAAAGCAAATGTCACCCCTCCCCACTTCTGAAGGAGAGATACCTGTGCACCTCATAGGATGCAAAATGCATGAAGAGAAAGTGGGGAAGGAAATCTCCCTCCTCAGTTAATAGTGAGACTAAAACTTGCATTGTCTGTCTTGGATATTTACGTGTTACAAAGCCCTTAAACTCCCCAACAGAAGTTCACTGGATTCCAAACTTTGTCTAACCCTTCATGCACCTAAAGACAATGGTTATTTCCTTGCTTAACCTGTAATTTCTGAAAGAACCAGATTTTAATTACATAAACAGTTTCAGAAATGCATTTTCTGGAGAAATAAGTACTGATCTCTACTTATAGCTCTTCTGCACTCCAGATTTAGGCTGACAACCTTCTAAATCCTAAAGACATCAAATGTTTAAACTTATTGAGGTCTACAGTTAATATGGAAGGCATAATATAAGGCCAGGCCCCTTGATTATCTAGGAAGTGGAAGACCTAGTGTTAAGCACTCTGTGCCTTAGCTGCTGTAGATTTGAACTTGCACGTCTTATGGTCCAGGAAACTGTATGTGCCACAGGGCAAATGAAAATGATTTTCTGATGAGATGGGAAGAGTCTCACAAGGACAGGAAGATTACAAGCAAAAGTGACTTGAAAAGGAACAGAGCCATTTCTTTGTCTCCTACACTTGGTTCTCTGAAGCTTCCCTTGACTGTTTTTCAATTACTCTTGCATTCCACGTATGTAGTGGCTTCATTTACAGAACTGAAGCAGTTCCCCATTCTCTTCTTTCATCCAGTTCCCAATTAGGCTACATAGTTAGGTTAAGACCAATGAAGACAAGTAGAAGGGTAACTCAAATTTTCAACTAGAAAGAGGAGTACCTCAGTTTTGGTCCTACCTACCTTGATTGTTTGTCTATAACTGTCTAATGTTCATTCTTAAATAAAGTCCAAAGAGCATTGAAAAGAAAGCAGAATTGAAGAACTTTCAGCACTTACTCTAGTGCAATGACACCCAACATACGCAGACATATTCACACAGACCTGATATTGTTCTGCTCATACTCTGAGTTGGTCAGAACTAGAAGCTGCTTAGCAATGACTGGGTTGGTACTGTGCCAAAACTAACAAGGCAAGGGCTTACCAAGTCAGGCATAGTGCCATAGCAAATCCTCTGTGTGGCTTATCGGTCAAAAGAGCTTCATACAGCAAGCCTCAGAGCTAATACAGAGACACTTGAGTGCATGGAGATATGTTTGGGACCATAGCTCCTTGCTGGACTTTTTCTTTTTGTCTGGGCCCAAGAATTTTCTGCTGCATATCACAAAACAGCCCAACTCCAAAAGCAGGAATGGTGGAAACTTCTTTCCAAGGCATTATGGGGGCATGTTACACTGCAATATCCCACAGCTGCTGAAGGCCTGGACATCACTCAGTTCTCCCACTCCCTGTTGGGGACCCATTACCACCTCTTATGTAGGTGACTGGCATCTTTAGCCAGTCCACATTGTGAATCTATTTAGGAATTCAGGTGCATTATGGATTTATGCTGCATCTTTGAGTTTGACTATATTACATTCTTCTTCTGGATTTTGACCTCACAGTGCTGTTACAAAACAATTTATAAGCCAATCTAAACCACTTCTGATTTATACTTGAGTCCCACGCTCCTTCCTATTTCATTTTTTCGCTCTGCATTGGCAACTGCTCCACAGCTAATATGAGACAGCTGATGGAGCTAAAACAACAGACAAATTCACAAAGCTATTTTTACATGATGATAGCACCAGTTCCCAGTTTCAGCTATGCTGCAATGTCAAGTAAGATCAGGAAAGAGAGTGTGAGTGACTGTGCTCAGGTGAAAGGTGGTGTCACAACAACAGCTTACATTGGCTTCAACAGTTTTGGAACACTAAAAAGGATGAATTCACATACTTAATTTCAGACATCTAAATAAAATGAGCAAATTGTAAAATCAATCTCTTCAAACTACTACATAAACAATGCAGAGAAATCAACACTTCCAAACAGCTATTTGGAACAGCAGCCAGATATGTAGGCCTTGAATTGTCTTTTGGAAGTACCCATCTCCTCATGAAGCCCAGGAAATCAAGACTCCTGATGTAACTACCTAGGTGGGAAGCTTAGAACTGAAGACCGAACATTTGCACAGTCACCGTGAATGTTAACTATCAGTGACTAAAAGTGGGTTATACTTAATGCCCCTGTCCATGGATAAGACATGAATGACACATAACTAAGAAGGAGAGCGCACGACAGCATGGAGCGCAGAGCGGCAGCAGTGGGAGCAGCTGCGGTGAGAGCTGTTCCTTTTAATTACTGAGGATTTGAGAAGGGGACGGGCTTCCTGGAGACGGTGAAGCTGAGGCAAAGCGAGGAAACCCGAGTCTGAGTGGGAATCCTGTGAGAAACCGAAAGGCTGACGTGGCGGGGGACGTGGCTGAGAACCGCGGCAAACTTTAAAAGCGGCCACCTCGGCAGGTCCCTCAGAGCACGCAGCAGCGCAGAGCAGAGAGT
>VZRW01001333.1:0-14872 GCA_013398125.1 Aegotheles bennettii
AAAACAAATTTTAAAAATCATATTTTATGGGAGTACTAACAGTTCAGGAAACTTACTGCTGCGTATCTCAGCCAGCTGAAAATACTTCTGTTGTAATTACATACCCTAATATTTGTATTATTATCCGAGTTTGTTGGGAATTCATACAGCAGTAAGAGAATTGATCATTCATTCTTTCCCACATTTTAAGGAGAGATAGAGATTATTTATCTTAGAACGTTTCTAATCAACCCATGAGAATACATCAGAGAGCCAAAACACGTGGGAACCAAAGAATATTGTTGAGAGGTGTTTGCATTTGTACCCATAAACTATTACGTCCAGAACAGACACAACATCCACATCATCCAAAGCTTGTATCAGCTATGCAAAAAGGACAGAGCTAGCAACCAGTCAAAAGGTACACAGAAATGCCCATGTGCAAGACATACAGACAAAATACAATGTGTATAGAGATACAAGGCCTGTAGGAACACAGACATACGTATTTTTCTGTGGTCAAACATTAAGTTCCACTCTATATAGATTTGTAATAGTGTGATCAGTAGAAGATGGTAGAGTCAAGATAATTATTTGGTAGAATTACAAGTACAGCTCCTTTTTTTAATCTACTGAGAACACTTAAATGCTAAGGCATAATGTTCTAATAGAAATTCTACACATTTTTGAACACTATATTAATAGAGCTACATTCATACTACATTCCCAATGATTCACTGGGTGAGTGGCCCAAGGAATCATTAATTTTCCAGCATTCTCAAAAGTAAGTTTTCTGATGAGGTGTTTTGAGGGTTGACCACGATAACGATTCAAGAACTCTGGGAACAAATGTCCTGTCCTGGTTTGTAAGCAGAGATGTTTAATTTCTGTTTTACTAATCCTTGTTATCTAGGCCTTACTAACATCTATTAGGTCAGCAGAACCTCTCAGAATGCTCAGGTGTGAGGCTTCTGTGAGAAGAAGGGAAGTTTGAAGATAAAGAAGTAATAATTAAGACAGTTCAGGCCTATTTTCAAAGACAACAAGAACAAGAACAAAGTTGCAATTAGACTAAACCAGCTCAAGACCCAGACAGCTGCAGAACGCCCCCCTAAAGACCTTTACAAGCATGCGTGGACCCTGAGGTCAACCAGCGGACGTGGTGAGGAAGACTATGGATTGCCACTAGAGACCCCTGAAAGACCACCAACTCATTTCATTGCGCATGCACAGAGCATATTAGCATACATTAGCATATGTATGATGGTCCCGGGAAATGCCATGAATATGTTAGTGATTTCTCACAAATCTAGTGAATATGAATAATCTGAACGCTATATAACCTGTGTGATTTTGAACAACAGGCAATGCTCATCCTTGCAAAGCTATTCCCATGTGCACCCAGCACTGCAATAAGGAACGCCTGCCTTCTACAACTCCAAAACGAGTCTTACAGAGTTCTTCAAGCAGCTTTTAAGATAATCCTATCTTCATTTTATCACACCCGAGCTCATTCCAGTAGCACATCAGAGCACTGCAGCCTCCGTGCACTCCAAACAGCTGGGAAAGGCACAGACAGCGGACTTTTCTTAGGAGTATACTACATAACTTGCTAGCTAGCTTGCCATCACTAATACTAAAATACAACTGATACACACAACTAACTAAGTCAAAATACAATGTCTAGAAAAGAGTAAAAAGGCAGGACAGCCAAATGCATTCTTATGCTTATATCACAATGGACATATCACAGACAAATTCTTTAATACACTGTCCAAAACATCTGCATTTATTTTTACATTCATCCCTTTCCATTGATGAAATGCACACGTAACATCCATGATGTAATGAAAGGGCTGGAAGCACACAGTAAATCTGCTAATTGTTAAAAAATTTCCAGGAATGGAGATACTCACAAGGACACCTAAGAACCTTGCATACAAAAGATGAAAATATAGCAAAGCATTATGCCCAAGCACAGAGTAAGAACAAAATTGATTAGAGGCAAAATGCCAAGACACAGTGAGTGAGATGTGGGAGCCAGTACTCAACAAAGCTGAACTTTGAAATTCTTCAAGCTTACTTACACTCATTTCTATACAAGAGGGAGAAAAATTGTCCCAAATCCAATCTCCTTCAGGATTTTTTTTTTTCTTTCTCAAGCATTGAATTATAAGAGGCATTTCAGGGTCTTCATTTACAAACCCTTCCAAGCCTCTGCTTTCATGTATATAAAACTGCAACATATTAAAAATTAATGCATTTGCTCTTAGAAGCTAGACTGCTAGTCTGCATTGTCTCTGGAAGGAGCTGAAGAGGAACAAGCGTGTGTCATATGAGTTTGGGGAGTTCTTATCAAATATTCAGTTGACCTAATTCCTGAGAGAATGTGAATTTTCAAATATTATTTTAAATGTACAGGATTGCATTACCACTATGCTAAAATTTTTATGAACCATTCACTTTGAATACATACATGATGCATTTGTTTATGAATAGATGATTTCAAAGTGCATTACATATATACACATTTCAAAGATGATTTAATGTAAGCTTGGCACACATACTAAAAGTAATTTAAAAACAGATACTGTAACTGTTTAATGAGTATGCTCTGGACAGGGAAGGGGTTGGGTTTGTTATTTTCCATCCTTTGCTCAAGAGGTCTAAGTTTAATAAAATGCAAATTGACAAGCAAAATAGCTACTACCTAGTAAATACAAGAACACCTACCACAACAGAGATGTAGACTACTCAAAGTTTCAGAATCAGAGTGCTTAAAAAATGCTAGACAATTAATAGTTTAAGTGTGTATGAAACTGATAGCATAAACTGAGAGTTTAAATGTGGTCTATTACTACTCTCTTCTCTTACCAAGAAAATGTAGGACAGAAAGCTTTTTGTATTGAGATATTGCAAAAACCTCTGTGGAATAAATCAGTGGAAAGCTGTTCATATTGCCTTACCCAGGCAAAAGTCATCATGACAACCCCTGTGAGATCCTCCAATATTCAGAGTATCAAAGGAACTTTTTGAAACAAGTAGATCAGAGTTTACCAGATGGCAGACACTGGAGGATATCTGACAGCCAGTCCCTGAACAGATTCTAAACTGGTTACTGCTAGTGCCTACAGTGAGGTCTGCTGGTGAATGAAGCCACTCCTGAGGGACGCTGAACACCTCCAAAGTCCTTTAGTTTTTATTCATGGGTGGGGGCACTAGAAGGGACCTGCTCTAGTAGGAGATAAATTACATTATCCATAATAAATTCATTTGTGCTAATGAATTCCCAGTCACCTGCAAAAGTATGACTTCTGCAAGCCAGAAGAAACAGTAAAGCTTACAAAAATGCCAGGCCCAGACAGAACACCATAAGTACAGTGAAATACAAAAGGCCACACCTTTCTAGACTGAAAATCGAGCTTTCTGGCATATCTTTATTTTGTTTTTACTTGTTCCTATTATTAACTGTTTATCTTCAAACAAGTATCTGACCTTATTTGAATGTTTATCTGGCCAAGCAACAATCACTGAATATCCTTCTAAATGTATCTAGCTACTAGTTTGTAGTCTGGGCACAGATTTATGCATTCAACTCAAATAATCTGAATAAGGTTCAACAAATGCAGTAAAACTGTAGTTAAGGTTTACTGTTTAGTAGATAGCTGTTTACTATTTAAAAGGCTTATTCCTCCAAACTAAACATGCTCATTAGCTGATGAATCAGCTACTTTGCTGATTCATTTCAACCCATGGGATTCAAGAGGAAAATAAAATGAAAAGTAGTAGCAGCTGGTAGAGTTACTCCGGCTGCACAATGTCCTCTGCCTGGAGGAGCACTACATGGGAATTGGGTATTCGTGGTGTTTTCACACTCCAGTAATCACCCAAGCTGCAGGATGGTACCAACTGTCACTCAGACTTTCTCAAACTGGTAAAGCTCCTTGGGTATAGTTGCCAGGTTTTTGTTTTTAATTCATTAAATAAAATCTTAGAAAATTGCAGTACAACTAACAGATGGATTAAAAATAAAAATAAAAAAAAAACAAAAAAACCCCCCAAAACCACAACAAAACTCACAAAACAAAACAAACAAAAAATGTTTTTCTATATGCAGAGTAGGAATCATGGTATTACCGTCTGTGCAGAGCCCAGCAATATGCAACTGATGCTTCTAAGCATTATGCCAATACAAGGAAACACGCAATAAAAAACAACCTGTAAGAAGCTACCCAGCATCAAAACATTTCTTTATCTTCAGCAGGTAGGGGAAGAAGTTACTTAAAAAAAAGAATAAAATAATCAAACCTCAAGCAGATACACAGTGGTCTGCATGCAGATCATGCAGGCAAAGACTAGCTATTTCAGTAAAGCATAACATTGCCAATGATCATGAAAAATCTGGGCCAGAAAATTGAAGAAAGTGTCCCATTACCCAAGGAGTACAGTTCTAGAACAAGAGTATAAACAGGAGAAAGCATACCTCATTTCCCAGGTAGTCTCTTAGTTCTTGAATATGGTAATGCAATGTGGTTATGAACCATATTCAAAGGACCGCATCCAGGAGGTACCTCCCAGCCCTGCATTTCAGTATTTCTGCCCTATCTCCAGTGTACTGCATGTCAATCGGTCACATTTTGTATAGTGTAATAGCTTCTCTGCAGCATTGCATATGCAGTTTCAAATTACAAATTTGCAAAGATAATGCCTTAACCCCGGTCTCATTTGTAATTCCATCCTGACTGAAGGCATGTTTTTCTCACAGTTCAACACACTTTTCTAATGAGAATTTGGGAACACAAATTGTCAACAAACTCATTTATGTGTGCAGGAAATCTATCCTCTCAGAGTCCAGCTCTGAGACGTTCTGAACTCATGGTGAAACCTGCAACACCCCACCTGTGTCACAGTCCCTGTGGACCCTCAGCAACTCATAGCCTGGAACACAAAAAAAGAAAGAAAAAAAAGAAAGAGAGGAATATATTTCATAATCCAACTCTTACATGCAGAACAACTTACCACTGCTGTAAACAACTACTCTATCCACAGTGCAAAAGGACTTCTTGTGTTTTAAAGTTCTCCTGACTTGGGTATATAAATTGTAGGATTCAATGCTATCTGCTCACCTAAGTAGGCTACAGATCTGTCAAAAATCCCATGTTTACACCAGTGGAAAGAGTCATGCAATATATCCCTGCTACAGAGAAGCTTTTAGAAATGTCAGAGAAAGTACAATTTACATATAATTCAGCTTTTTTAAAAGACTGTTCAAACCTAGTTAAGGATGTCATATACTTTCTGTAGAAGAATGTCCTTTAGACTCAATCAAGTTCAACATACAATATAAAACACACATCATGAAAAACAGAGCAAGCAAGCATGGTCTGATTCAGTAAGTTCTAGAGCATAATATGTAGAAAAGAAAAAAGATCAAAAAACCCTGTATAAATTTCCACCAGCCCACCAACTTCAGAACTTAAAACCCCACAAGACTATGAAATCACACACGTTGACTGCCTGCTGAAACTGGCTTGCCACTGTGTCCATCACATTGCTGGGAGAAAACAGATTCTTCTTGGGTGCAAAGAGATAGCAAGACTGTTAAACACTTTGACAGTTTGCTCTCAAAGCTAATTATCCCAATAAAAATAAGTTGGAGATGCCTTTTTACATAACAAGAACCAAAGGCAGGGAGCTCTTTCCCCACCTGACTGACGTGCCTACATTTATGTTATGTTGCAGAAGCAAGAACACTGTCTCCCTTTCCCCAGCTCACCACTAGCAATCTTGCAGGGAAAAATCTACTGAAGACACTCTTTTGCTCTGCTGAGGGACTCCTGGATTATAATCATTCTCCACCTCCTTTTAGGTAAGCTGAGCATATTGAACTCTTAAGATTTTCTCTGTTCAGCATTTTCTTCAGCCTACAAATTGTTTTTATGACAACTCAAGTCTGTTTTTCACCATCTCGCTGAAAATGCACGCATTGTGTGTAATATTCTCATGTCCTGCTCATGTCTCAGCTGCTTCTTACTCATGGGTGGAATCAACTATCCCCATAGTCAGAATTTTCAGTTTTATAAATCTCAAGGTCATTATGGATCACTTTGCTGCAATGTTACAGTAGGTTCTGTTGCTGAATTGCATGCTAACTATGAATCCAGGTTCCCTTTTATAATTTCTTCTTTCCAGGATACTGTTCCCTTCTGCGTTTCTCATCCCTCAGTGTAACAGACAAATACCAATTTTCACTGTATTTAAAAACTGCTCTTTGTTTAAATGACTGTACTTCATAAAGTCACTCAAGCTGTCATCTATGCCCTTCTGCAATGTGTTGCCAGCCAATTTTATTAACAGTAAATGTATTTACTTCTAGATCATTGAATAAAATGTCGGAAAGCATTCGATGGAATGCTCTGAAAAAACTCAGCAGAAATATTTCTGTTCAGTGATGCTAGAAAATTACTTTTTTTTGTGCATGACTATTTTTAACATGAGTTTTAATGATACTGTGCAGCAAAAAATTTTAGATATAATTGTGCAGGATTAGATCAGCTCCCTGTAGTGCTGTCAGTGGCATGAAAGAAAAAAGCTAATTTTATGCCTCAAATTTGCCACTCCTGCCCTCATCACAAGCTCACTAACATCCTAAGCAAGGTAAAAAGAGCTCTCCCATGCATCCCCTTTCCCCTGTAGAACCACGGTGGGTCTCCTGCCCACAGCACCTCCACACGCTGGCTCAGAGCAGCTTCAGTGTGCCATTCACACCTTCACACTCCAGCACAGCTGGTGGCACTGCAAGACACATCCTGACATCTGAGATGTATAAGGAGACAACTGCACTTTGCATTTTAAAATTACACATTTCAATATATGTCACAGAATGACTGAATCCCAGGCTGGTTTAGGTTGGAAGGGGCCTTAAAGCTCACCCAGTCCCACCCCCTGCCATGGGCAGGGACACCTCCCACCACACCAGGGTGCTCCAAGCCCCATCCAACCTGGCCTTCAACACTGCCAGGGAGGGGCAGCCACAGGTTCTCTGGGCACCCTGGGCCAGGCTCTCACCACCCTCACACCAAACAATTTCCTCCTCACATCCAATCTCAATCTCCCCTGTTGCAGTTTGAACCCATTCCCCCTCGTCCCATCACTCCCTGCCCTTGTCACCAGTCCCTCTCCATCTTTCCTGGAGCCCCTTGAGGCACTGGAAGGTGCTCCAGAGTCTCCCTGCAGCCTTCTCTTCTCCAGGCTGAACAACCCCAAATCTCTCAGACTATCTCCATAGGAGAATGGTGTCCTTTGCATCAGCATTAGTGATCCTTTTCCTAATACACTTCAACCATATTACCAGATACATGCCAACAGGAGAAGCAGTTACGGACTTCTGTTCAGTCTGCAATCATATACTGCATTTAAATATACCAGATTTGTAACATAAAGCCACTGTTTCTTTCATTCTTATTTGAATAATACACGCCAAGAGAACTGTGAGTCAACATTTTGCCTTTGTCAGCATTATTTCTCATATAGATTATTCTTTAACATTTCTTTTTTTGAAGTGTTTCAGCAGTCACTTGAATGTATGTAGTTAAGACCAGATTCTGCTCCTGGAGAAAAACAAAATTGTAATAAACTACATTAACTTACAAGCCTTACATTAGTTATGTTCTCTAATGACAAAATATTTCTTATAGTCACAGAAGAAAATGTTACAGGCCATCAACATCACATTATGAACTCCAACATTACATGTTAGGCACATTTTGACACATCTAAAGGCAATTCTTTACAGACTAGTGCCTTGTCAGAGGATTATTTTTTTCATAATTGACAATAAATTCACTGACTGTGAACAATTCAGCTTATAGCTCCCTCCACAGAAGCAAAAGCGAGCAGGATGAGGGCAGTAGTCTACAACTACTGAAGCAGCATCCACTCTGTGTGAAATGTGAATGGATTACCACATGCACAGATCTGGATTTCCTATACACGCATAAAAAATGTTTTTAAGATAGTAATAATAATAAAATGCATCCACCCCCAAAATAACCTGAAGAAGGAAAAAAGAAAAAGAAGTTAAAAAAACTCTATTACTGAAATACTGACAAATCTCAGCCTCCCACGAGAAAAGATGAGGTCAAACCTAAACAAACATTTTGTAAAAATCTGCACTTGTCAAAATCTGAAAGTTTCTGGGATTAACCCCATTTCACCCTGGCTCCAGCCACACCATATTCAAAGACATTTATTAGGGTATAGGGCAGCACGGCAAAACTTCATGGCCCAAAGAAAATAAACAGTCAGGAATGAAAATGAGAGAGAATGTGAAACTGACAGAAAGTCCTTTCATCTAACAACAAGAAGTTGCAACTGGATGCTATCACTACAAATCTTGCCCAGATAATATGGTATCCAGCCACAGGGCCACCCCCATGAGACCATTGGCACTGCAGTAAAACACTGAATGTAAATCAATCAGAAAAGCAATTCAAGTCTAAAATTGCTGATCAAAACCATCGGAGAGAGTCTGCAGCAATGAAACATGCAGTGTTTACTTCCCCATTCCCTACCTAGTAATTCTGGTTATGACGAGTTTCCCATACAAATGTAAGGCAAAGCACAGCATCTATACACATCTCAAACATCAGCTAGTGATTCAAATAGTTGCTTTATTGCACTTGTCAGCAAAATAAACAATGCAAGAAAGCAATCTGCTTGTTCTGTTAGAATCCATACAAACAAAGGATGAATAAGCATAAAAGAAATAGAAAATACACAAGCAAATTTCAAAAACAAAGTTACTTTCATATTTTCATCCCTCAGGTACTGTTAAATAGCTCACAAGATCTACATTTTCATGAACAGTATGAATTTATCTAGTACTCAGACAATACTTCAAGAAACATTTTGCCAACAGGTTTCTATCTTACTTCAGATATCATGATAACCATTTCCATTTTTAAAAAGAAATAAGGAACAAAGAAGAAAAAGTCAACAATTATAGCAGCAGAACTTGAAATCCCATGATTATAATCTGCTTTTAAGTTCCCAGGGCATCAAACAACTTATATTCATAGAAAAAACAGGGTATCATATCCAGCTAGCTGGTACTGGCTAAGGCACACGCAGCCTTGCAGTCACTTAAGATTTCAGTGGGTATTTAGGGAACAATTTCAGTCATCTGTTCACTGCTGGCACTGCAAAACACAGATGTTTACAACAGGAAGAATTAATTACTGGTGCTTATTAAAGTACTGCTACCATACGACGACTGAAACCGTACACACTACCAGTAAAAGCATTGCCATTCACTTATGAAATGCCACTGAAACCACCGTAAAAATAATTCTAAAACCCCAAAACAAACAACAAAAAAAACGCAGCCGTTCATTTGGTAGAAACAGAGAATGGAAATAGCAGAAGAGAGATCAGATTAAAATTCCAGTGTCAGCAGCATACTCTGCTGAAGGATTAACAGCTGTGGTTTAGTGAGCAATATTGGTTTTCTGTTCCTCATCAGTCACAAGGAATAGTCTGCTGACTTATGCCTCTATGGTTTCCTGAAAAGCACTTTTGAAATGTTTTCTAGAGATATGGTCATAATACCATTTTTATCCTTTGAAAAGTAAGCAATATTTCATTTTGCTAATGTTAACGTTCACGTGACAGGCAATATAAAAGAGCTACATGTAATCACTCTTAACTATTTGCTCTCAAAGACTTCCAGTAAATTTAATTAAACATATAATTAGAATGAAGAAGCATAACTTAAATACACATTAGCATTTCCTTCAGAACAATTATATAACGATACAATTAAATACTGAAACAATGACAGGGTTTATTCATGCACATCATTGTTCCAACAGATCTCAATCCCCCTGAAACATGCCTCATGTCCTACAAGAAAAGAAAGTAAAACAAAGTGGTGACTGAAAAGCTCTCCATCACTACCACTACCACATGTTGCCCACAGAAATGAGATGCTTGCTAACTGGGAAAATACATGGCAACTATCTCAGAGAGTTTACTTACTAGATTAGAAATGCTGAAATTTTTAATTTTTGACTACAAATAAAGGTCTGGTTTAAAACCTGCCTACTTAACGTGGTTTCTCCCCACTGGATCCAGTTTCTGAGAGGCAGCAACCAGAGCTCTTCTCCCCATCCCTTGTTTAATTTAAGGAGGCTGCTGCTAGAGTCTTCTGCCTTCATGTGCAGGATCACCTGCTCAGGGGTGCATGGATGAATTAATCTTCCACTTCCACATTGTTATCCATGGCATTAGGAGCATCTTTGTCTACAGAGCCTCTGGATTTAGGCAATCTTAAAGTCGTGTTACTTCCCCCTCATTCAGAAAGGCAACAAGTGAATTAGTTTCTCCATTTGCATGATGAAGCACAATTTCACCACTAAAATGCAACCCTGGCATATATATTTAGCATATTAATTTATACTTTAGGACAATGGACTGCTCGCAACCTCTCCACTGCACTTCAGGTATATTACAATGGTACTGACAAGCAGAGCACTTCAACCCAAAATGTATTTGCCAGATGTCTGTCCTGGTTCTTCAAAGTAATGTCCTTACTGGACCAGGGCTAAATAAACACAGCACCCTCTAGAAACACAGCCATCTAAATTATACCACAGCACCAGCAAACTCCTTTGAGTAAAGTAGAGAAGGATGGTGGGATGTCTCAGTGCTCTCCTGGTGTCAACACATGGCATACAATCTTCCTCTTGAGTTCCGTGAAAAAGGGTTTAAGTTGCTGACTGCACAAAAGAAATTCAGACTTAGAATTTGACAGTAGCACAGAAAATAACTAATAAAAACATGAAATCACTACTGAGAAGAAACAGCGATTTACAGTAGACTCTTTCAAATGCCATATAACTGGAGAGCATGAAACCAAGGTTCTTCTATCACAGCACTGATGTACACAAATGTATACTACACATATATCCCTGCATGTAAACATATCTGGGGTGTATTAGAAGGGGGGTGGTCAGTAGGTCGAGAGAGGTTCTCCTCTCCCTCTATTCTGCCTTGGTGAGGCCACACCTGGAGTATTGTGTCCAGTTCTGGGCCCCAGAGCTCAAGAAGGACAGGGAACTGCTTGAGAGAGTCCAGCGCAGAGCCACAAAGATGATGAAGGGAGTGGAACATCTCCCTTANTGCAAACTGGAGCATAGGAGGTTCCATATGAATATCAGGAAGAAATTCTTTCCTGTGCGAGTGCCAGAGCACTGGACCAGGCTGCCCAGAGAGGTTGTGGAGTCTCCTTCCCTGGAGACATTCAAACCCTGCCTGGATGCGTTCCTGTGTGATGGACTCTAGGTGACCCTGCTCTGGCAGGGGGGTTGGACTGGATGATCTTTCGAGGTCCCTTCCAACCCCCAGGATTCTGTGATTCTGTGAATGTACAAGCATAATTGTTTAATTATTTCCAAAAAAACCCCACAACTGGAAGGGTCAGAAATCTCTCAATGGAATAAATCTGAACTTAAGCACATTGAGTTACCTAGCTGCCAAGTTTATACGGTACAGAAGTACTCATGAGGAAGTGCTTCATGCATAGATAGTTCTTTCTATTGCCCTCTGACAACACACTGGTTAAAGAAAAAGCCTGCATTCCCCTTTGCATACTGATCTCTCTGGATGCCTGTATCACAGGAGACAATCACCCCCAATACAAAGCCATAGGTGAGCACATTACAGCCTCCTTCACTGCAACAGAGTTAAAGAACATTCTTAATATACTAACCCAAACAAAGGAGCACCTTGCTGCAAGCCATGGGGTACTGCCATCACCCACCGTCACCAATCAGCAAAATACTGGTGATGGAAAACAGAGATGTGGTTGACTCAGAGATATCGGTAACCTTTAACTTGTGCAAAATGTCTAAGGTTTAACTGTGAGAGACAGAGATTCTCACCGTTGGTGAAGAACATTCCTTTTCTAACAAACAGAAATTTTTGCCTTATTCTTAGAGCTCAGACAAATGTTTCCTCTACTTGTCCCCAACTATTTGACAAAATTCTCAACATTTTAAAAGATAGCGTAAATATGATCAGGTGAAATAACTAATATAGCATGTACTAAATTTCTTACCTCGGGTAAGGTTTCACTTGAAAGGTGAAATAACATTTTGACTATACCTTTTGCATGCTACAAGAACAACATTAACATAAATTAACAACCAGGGTCTGGAATCAATCTGCTTTCAGAAACTGATTGTGTGATGCATCAGATTATTTAGAAATTAGTAACACAAACATGCATATATACGTTTTTTGTGATAGTCTTGCATTTTAAGAGATTATATACCTCTTCCTTCCTGAAACTGAACATTAGCATTCCTTTCGGAAAATTCCTTTCATAGATAACTTCTGTTGAAGAATTATTTTAAAGGCTTTTATCCTCTCACTGCATTGCTCTTGAAACAGAAATGTCCTAGCTGTTACACATAAAGCTGGCAATGTCTCAGTTGTTACACATACATCTGAAACTACTAGATGTTATGTTTAATATAAACTACTTTTAAATTAACTTTAAAAATACAGAACCAAAATTACCCTGAAGCAACACAGGCAGAAAAAAATCTGCTCTCAGAGAATGATCACAACAGAATTACTGTAATTCAGTGAAATCCACTGTGTCCATTATTTATCTATTCAACAGAGATTCAGAATACACCTGCTGAGTTTGAGTAAAAAAGTCATAAGGATCAAAAATACTTCTGGGACAATGGTGGCATGCTGTTGTTTAGCACTGGAATACAAATCCATGCAACTCTTTCCTTATATGCTTAAAATTATGTACAGGTTGAAGTATTTTATTAGACAGAGGTCAAAGTCATAAATTAAACGCCTACAGCACAGGACTTTTAAGTAAAGATAATAATTTCAAGACTCTATTCCACTCCGGACGCCTAATGAAGTAAATCTGTATGGCACTTCATTTTAGATGGTGATACACTGCAAAGTTTGGCCTTTATTGTGATTTAAACACAGTTTTCCAAAAGCATTATTGAGTCTCCTAATCGTGGACAAGATGCCAACAGTTTTAGCTGCGATGCACCTTGCAGTGGCTGCAGCTGGCTGAGATTTAACTCAAGCTAGAGAGGTCGCTCAACAGTGAAGCCAAATTTAGCCCCATCTGAGTAAACTGCCGAGGGGACTTGCAGCGATGCTCGTGCTGGTTAACTGAAGCTGGGATCCTTACTGTTGAAGCTACAATACTTGATAGAGAAATTGGTGGTTAATAATTAACTCATCTTTCCTGCTATGACATTGATGAGTAAGGCATACTGTTATCACAGCAACAGAAGCAGAAAGACAGGACTTGGTGAAGCGATATCAGGGAGTGAGTGGTAGCATCCAGATTCCCCAGCATGCGGATTAGCATCCTTCCCACAGAAACCCATTACCTGCTAACAGAAGAGCCTTAATGCTACTGGAATCTACACAAAAAGAACAGGATTATGACAGCACAGGAAAAATACAGGAGAAAAATATTTTTTAAAGAGAAGAAAACAACAACGATGACAAAAAAACTAAACATGAAAACAGAGAAGTAATTATTAAATTATTATTAGTCCATATGAACGTATAAACAGGAATATTCTGACAGAAAAGTCCTACAGGCTCTCATCAGAAGCAGATCATGCAGTTACTTTGGTTTACCTACTTAAACCACTTACTGTTCTCCGTAAAACTTTCTCCTTCGTATCTGCCCATAAAGCCCCGAGAACAATTTTGGAAGCATACATGTATCCATACACACTCATAACACGGCTGCTTCCTTGCTCGTTCAGCTCTGTAGCAGGGATAAATACTTTCACTTATCTCATAAGCAAGAAAAAACCAAGATTAGCTTGAGCCTGTGGAATTAAAATTCACAAATATACTCCCAGCACTGTTTTGAGCAGTATTTGTCTTGAGAGCAAAGCAGGTACAAGCTCTGCCATTCATGCCCCTTGGCAGCAATCTGACTTCTTGTTATGTTCTGGCTGCTAAAGAGCAGCTGTGACCTTCACATAAGCAAAACTTGGCAAGTGAGCAAAAGAGCCCACCTAGGAGATGGAGTTTGGACACACTGCAGTCCAGTCACACGATCAGCGAAAAACTCCCTGCACAACTGCAATTATTTTTTGCTTTTGAAAAATACTTTCTAAAATGTATTAAAAAATCAAATAAAATTTAAAAAAATCCCACAGAAATTATATACCTAGAAAAGTTCTTCATAAAGAAGCAGACACACGGTCATCAGGTTGCATTTTCAGTTCTTCCAACTGGAAAAAAAGCAAAATCGTAACTGTAGTGCTCAGCTGATGCAATTTTTTTTTTATTTCTGGAATAGTTCACTCAGATGCAAAGGTGCAAACAGTAATAAACCCTGCCAAATACAATTCTGGTTTTCTGATACAGAATTCCACCTTGCCATGTGTTCTTATCAGCAAAGGTGCATACAGACTGCCACATCTTCCACGAAGAGATGGTACTGAGCTCTACACAAAAGCACTTTTAGGGATGCTTTGATGTCAATTAGTTTGCTGGACTGCGATCTACTGTCGTCTCTTCTAAATGAGCTGTTCAGGGGGAACTGTAAAAAACATATATATTGTGGCTTCAGAAACAGGGATCATAGACATTTTTCAACACTTAATCTGTGAAAAAGGCTCGCAAACAGGGACTCAACTCACACATATCTGAGCTGATACAAACAGGAATTCAGGAGTTAAAAGCAGTACTGGAAAATTAACAAGTGCTCCCAAACTGAAGAATGTCTGCTTACATTACTCAGGTTAATGTCCCAGTCTTCAGGATCTGGAATGCCCCATAAAAGCCTGCGCTTTTGTTCATTTTTTTCATTCAGCCATGCTGT
>VZRW01001334.1:0-26088 GCA_013398125.1 Aegotheles bennettii
TTGTTGTTGATAGCAATATAAACATCATTTAGTAGTGCTTCTGCAGTCAGTGCATTTATCAGCGGCAATTCCGAACTTGTCATATCTGTCGCCTTAATAAACTGTTTTTTTCAACTTTGTGCATCTGTTTCAGTGCAAGTCCTTAGGACTCTGAGACAGACAAAGTTGACTTCTTACAACTTTGTGCATCTGTTTCAGTGCAAGTCCTTAGGACTCTGAGACAGACAAAGTTGACTTCTTACAACTTTGTGCATCTGTTTCGGTGCAAGTCTTCTGTGAGATTCTGAAACAGGCAAACATTCAGAGGTCTTTCCCTTTTCCCCTTCTCTCTCTCTCTCTGCCCATCTCCCCTACATGGGACACCCTAAGCAAGTGCTTGAAGAGGCCAAAGTTTGCCCTCCTGAAGTCCAGGGTTGAAATCCTGCTAGATATTCTGTTCCTACCACACAAGATCCTGAACTCCACCATCTCGTGGTCACTGCAGCCAAGGCTGCCCTTGACTGTCACCGCTTCGACTAGACCCTCCTTGTTAGTGAGTATAAGATCCAGCAGTGCTCCTCTCCTAGTTGGTTTATCCACCATTTGCATCAAGAAGTTATCATCAGTGCATTGGAGGAACCTTCTGGACTGAGAATGGCTGGCTGAGTGGGCCTTCCAGCAAAAGTCTGGCTAGTTAAAATCCCCCATGAGGACCAGGGCCTGTAATTCTGAGGCTGCTTTCAGCTGCCTGGAGTTGCACAAGTGTGAATAACTACACCCATACCTTGAAAACAGCTCTCCCAGGACAGAACTCATGCACGTCAGTTGAGCAGTAAAGAGCAAACTTGCATTTATCTTTAGAACATAAATCTTTAAGGTAGCTAAAGTATAAGACATTATTCTTCAACAGCATCACACTCACATGTGTTACCTTCAAAAAATTCACTTTAAAAGATGGTCACATACTACAACTGTAACTGGGTTACAGAATTTAATTTTGAATGTCAGTGGGGCAGTAAATAAATTCAACTTTATTGTTTCCTATCCTAAGTTAATATGGCATGACCCTTAACGCCCAATCTTCCAACCAAATTATTGCAGTGTAGCTGTCCACATATAAGCTCTCAGACCACAGCAAACGCAAAAATGTGCAACTTGATTTAGCCCACAAGCAGAAAGGATTGCCAAACTAAATTACATCATATTTGCTTTATGCTTTGGATCTCTGCAGTAAATCAGAACAGTCACTGTACCACATACCTTGATTGTGACTCTGAGCCCAAAGGACGAAAGCACAAGAAAGGAAGACACTGATATCTGGCACTGTTAATGTGAAGGATCAGCAGACTTATCTGATCCTAAATGTCACATAGCCTAGATATGAGCTGTGGTAAACAAATTCTAGTCCTCAGCTAGATGCCTCAACATCTGTCTTTTTCAGCATTGCCTGCAAGTTCAGGTTTTCAGAGGTAATACACAAGCTGATGCTGGTGAGATGAAAAGACACCCCGTATTTTCAGATCTTACCTGTTGGCTGCAAGCATTGTAATAGACTCCTAGGTAGATCATGTAAGTTGTGGTTAGAGGCTGGAGCGTTTGCCATGTTTCTGTCTGGGATATCTCCTGGAGGAATTTTTTCAGATTGGTCTCAAGGAAGGGCTTTAAGCCTGACACTTGCTTCCACGCTACTGGAAGAGGTGGAATCTGTTCACTATCTTCTGAGCTGTTACTGAAACACAATGGAAGAATGACACAGGATAGCGAATATATCTCAGAAATAACTGTCTCTTTAAAACATAGTTTTTAACAGTAGATCTCCAATTGCATGTAGTCTGGAAGACGATACTCAACAACAACCACTAGGGGAAAAAAGTCTTTGCACATTCCCACAGACCAGACCAAATCAATTTAGGCAGAAAGGATGAATGCAGAATCTACTCATGAAAGCTGAAGTTTCTTCACCTGCAGTACTCTGTCCTTAAGCTATGCTGTAGTTTTATGGGACACACTACCACAGTATCTAGCTTTAAAGAGTTTCTTGCTTTTCACTAGAGGAAGTACTTGTGTCTTCAGCAAATCCTACTGCTTTGATGTCTATCAAAAGCAACCTCTTAATCCTAACTCAGCTTGGTCTCTGCAGACAGGTTCTTTCCTCCAAACCTCAGGGAGGTTACTTTCTTTCCCCCAAAGGGAAGGTCACAGGAACTTCCCAGGTCTTTTCAGCAGGGCATTTGGCTAACACTGCCCTTCTGCCCCATAGCTGAATGCAGATTTTCACTCTGGCCTCTTACCAGGCTAGCAGGTCACACTAGATACCCCCTCTGACCTTGTGTCAGGTGGAATACACCCCACCACACGGGCATGCACACGTGGGACGGTAAACCATCCAAAATGAAGGAAAAAAACAAGTGACAGTCAGATCTCCAAGCCAAAGAAAGGGAAGACAGGATGGCAACTACTCCGATACATAGAATTGGTGACAGAGAGGGCCTACCTGCTCAGCCTGGCCTGCAGCTCTGCCGTGTAGCCTGCTGTTTGTGTCACATGTATCAGCAATGTAACTACTGCTGCAGCTCGCTGGACAGACAACTCAACCAAAGGGCTCTTCCCACGACAAGCACTAAGCAGTTCAGGCAGGGACTGCAGTATCCTCACCAGCATAGGGTAGAGATCTCTGTAGTATGAATCACAGAACAGATGATGTTGGAAGGGGTCTCTGGAGATCATCTATATAGTTCAACTCCCTGCTCATGCCAGGTCAGCTAGAGCAAGTTTGCCCAGGAACATGTCCAGTTGGATTTTGAGTATCTTCAAGGATTAAGAGTCCACAATCTTCCTGTGCAACCCGCCCCAATGTTTGACCACCTTCACAGCAAAAAAACAAAAAAAAACCAAACCAAAACAAAAAACTTTTCTTATGCTTAAGTGAAACTTCCTGTATTTCCATTTGTGCCCATTGCTTCTTGTACTTACACTTCACACCACCGGAAGAATCTGGCTGTACCTTCTTTACACCCTCCCATCACATATAAAGATGGCTAAAATGAGATTATGAGAACCATCACCACCACCAAAAAATTAAAAATAAACAGACATGGAAAAGAAAAGTTACAAAGGAGAATATTGTCATTCCAAATTCACTTGAATGGGACCTACCTAATACTCTGCCTCCAAGCATTCTGATAATCTCTTGGAAAAACTTATTTTGTTTGAATTTCCCTAGTCCTCAAATTCTCAGCCAAAGTATCCCATTATAATCATGCAAATTTAAGGCATTTTCTGCTGTTTCTCTTTCCTCAAGTGCTAAAAAAATTTATATACAGTCTTTACTCTCTATTAACCAATACTCCTGATTGGGCTGGAGAACACAAAACGCTGCTGTGGAGAGAATCTCCATTCTGAAACTTAACAGTGGCCACCCTTTTACTCCACTTCAGAGCAACTCCATAGCCATGTCTGTGCTTCCATGTCAGTGCAATTACAGGAAGAAAATCAAATGCTTGAGGTAGGTTGGACTTATCCCAGCACAGACCTTGGTGGTCAAGCACAAGAACTTGTACTGAACTGAAAGTCGACAGAGCATACAGAGTTGGTCTGCATCAGTCTACCTCTCTTAGCATGCAAGCTGGTAACTGCTGCCCACAGACTGCCTTTAGGTCATCAGACTCAAACTGCTGCAAACTACATGCCTTGATGTCACACAAGTACAGACTATTTATGCCTTCAAGGGGAAAAATATGCAGCCCTAAAAAGCTAGGGTGACTTCCCATAATACAGAGAAGAAACAACTAAACACCAGTGCTTAAACACAGGGGATAAAGAACAACCAGGAAAAAGACAATACTTAACACAAATATCTTTAGAATCTGAGTTTTACTGCAGGAAGCCAGAGAAAGGGAGATAAGACTCCCTGAAGGGAGTATTGACTGAGCCTGGACATCCCTATATTTGTCCCTCTGGAACAGGATGTCAATTTTCTCTGTTGTGCCCTCCATCCTCATTTATTCTGCTTTGGATTGTACCTGTAGAGATCACAGGCCTGACCATAGCCAGCTGCCACAGCCCACAACCGGAAGGCTTCAGTGCTTAGCCTGATGGCTTCTTCCCTTGGCAGGAGCAGGTCCAGCGGGTCTTCAGCTATAAATCGACTTAACCGACTTTTCATTTCAAATTTGTTAAGCTGCAAAACAAGCAAAAGAATGAACAACAAAAAAAACAAAGGAATAAGGGTTGCATGCATATTAATTCATTAATCTGTAATCTGACACACCAAAAGAGCTGCAGACTTCAACTTGGCTCATCCTAAACTCCTCTTGCCCTGTTGAAATCTGTCTTTATCTTTTGTAATCTTAAGGAGCACATTACAAAGGATCAATGGTTATTGATATGCTCAATGGCTATTAAGAGAGAACTATTCCTGGAAGGAATGACTAGGTGTTACCTTACCCATTCCTCAGACAAATCAGCTACACCCAAATCATTCCTGACAGAGGTTTGTCTAGCCTACACACTCTGTTTTGGATGCTCACTGCAGCACTTGAGGGATTTTTTTTTTAAAAAATACGTAGTTATCCTTCTTTAAGTAGTCATAAATAGAACTCTATTAGTCATGATTACTTGTAAAGTAATGAAAAACACTGTATACAAAAGTACTGAATTGATGTCAATATTCTTTTTGGGAGGTCGCACTAAATGGCTTTCAGAGGTGCTACAACCTTAATCTTTCTGTGTTTATTTTATAAAAAGGGTATTTCCTGCCTATTAGTTTTATAAGATCATAGAATTTTGATGCCTTGGAAACGTTCTGATGTTATTTTAGAATTGAATTAAGCATGACATGACTCATTTACAGCTCTCTAGAAATAATTTTCATACTCCCTCACAACTGGATATTTTTGCTTAACCATAAAAAAGAGCTCCTCTTTCCCTCTCCCACACATACAAAAGCTTGTGTGTGCTCTGTCTAAACAAATAAGGCAATAATGTCTTTTTCACAACACAAGGACATATTATTGATAATTTAAAATTCAAATGCTTCAGAGACATCTTGTAGGGAAATCAATGCACACCAGGAAGAAAGCGAAGGAGCTGATGAATCAAACTATGAATTCTGACACCTCTCCTACAGAACAGAGGGCAAAGTTAAATTTACTTCTAGAGGAGGAAGATGGAAGAATTTTGTTGTTAGCTAAAGTAAGTTTCTACATTGATGATTTTTATTTAGTTTTTTATTATCTTCCATCCCTATGTTTAAGTGCCTGTAACAAGCCACATGACAGTGCAACAGAACCAAAGCCTGAGATGCAGGAACCTTGTAAGGAGTTTTTCCATGCCTTGAAACACACCTGGAGTACACAAAGCCTGAAACAGGGTAAAATTCAGAGATTTTCTATTATGTTCCTAGAACCACTTACAGCCTTTAAATATCCCACTATCCATTATCAGCACATTATTCTATGTATTTTATAGCACAGACTGGTGTTCTTCTGCTGATGTTAGCAATTTCCTGGATGCAATTTATTAGATGCTATTAACAATACTGAACCAAAAGCCCTAAGAGGTGCTCGTTGCACTGTAATGGCTGCTGCTCTTGGTAGATGTTATGCATTTATAGCACCAGTGTGATGACCTATGTGAGTGAATGCAATTATCTCTGAAGTGGAAAACCTGTCCAGAAGTAGGTAAGAGGAGTTGGAAATACTGATAAATGACCTCAGAGTTATTAAGACAAATGAATGGCAGGAAAGTTCAACCAGGGTTGTAAAACACAAGGATAGCAATAAAATCTCTGTTTTATACAGTCCTAAACTGCCTATCACTACAGAGCATCAAACACTCTAAACATCTGCTTGTTAGTTAGCATCACTGAGCTGTGCTATGTGGTTTTGCATAACTGCGTTACATAAAACAAAGCAGAGAAAAGCCTGAGGCAGCTCTTTTACTGGTACACAGGAGAAGACACCATTACTATGACATTGTCAACAACTCCTTCAAAACACACATATGCATCTTCTTCACAATGATTATTTCAGCTTCAGCTCAGTCACCTCCAATTAATCCTCTATCTTTATTTAGAAAGTAAGGCACAGAGAACAAAGGCCTCTGTAATTAGAGAAGCTCTTCTGAGAATCACTCACCAGCCTGGCTGTTGCATTTCGGCCTCCAGATGCCAACACTCTGATGAACTTCATAGCAGTGGCACAAGCAACTCCATGAAGACTGGTGAGTATATAACCTGGTTCAGCCACTTGGGGATCCCACTGAGTAGGGAGAAATTCCCTGACAATAGTCTCAATCAGCCGAGGACAGTCAAGCAGCTGCAGAGAAATAGCAGGCAGGACAAATAACTAAAGGTATGCAAATATACAGACATGAAGAAGACATGCAAAACATGCAAGTTTGTCTAAGCTCTGCCATAACTTCACCTACTTCTTTCTTCCCTTTTTCAAACCTAGCTCTACCATTCCAGAGCTCCTGTACAACAGGAGATTTACCTGGCTGCATGCTTCAGAGGAGTGCCTTGCTATGTGGGTAAGGATGTGCAGTATATCCAGGACTACTGCTGGAACAGGTCGTACCACCTCCAGGATGTATCTCAGTCGGTGCTGGATCCGTGTCTTCAAAAGACCCTGAAAGGAGGAAAAAAACCCATAAAAACATTATGCTCCTTACGATTACTGTCTGAACTGCAGTTGCTGGAAGACAAAAGCAGATTCAGTTACATCTTCTGCAGAGAGAAGGTTTTAAAATTACCAGTAGGGGAAACAAAGAGGTAAGTTTCTGAGGATTTGCTAGCATGGTAGCAAATGAACAGGTTAGTTCAAGAGAGCAGGAACAACTGAACTTATGTTCTGAATCAGACCACTAGTGGGGTTTGGATACTTGAATCTTCCAGAGTATGAAATTGTAAGTAACAGGGAACAGGAAAACAACCTTCCCTATAAAGGATTACTAAAACCTAACGTGACTGAATCATTCTGTCTGATAGTACCCGTTATGTCAGAGAAATCTGACAGAAGCCGAGAACAGACACCAATCCCTATTTTGCAGTAAGAAGAGAGAAATGCATAGAGACAATGTGATTTTTATTTTATGACTCACAGAGCAGAAGACCATGATCTAGATGGTGCTAGGAAACAAATCTTCTGTTTAAGCGACAGTGTTATGCATTCCTAGTTCTGGGAAAAGGCACCTCCACAACACCTGAGTTCATAGTACCGATACTTTTAAAAAGTTGCATCCAAGCAAGGTTCTAGGCCTGACCAAGTTCAGCTGCTAGTTTAAATACTTCTTTTTCCAACTGTGTGGAGTAATTGGGTTGAAAGAGCCAATTAGCAGGTGTGAAATGGAATTTCACAACAACTGAGCAGTGGACAATTTTATCCCTAACATCCTCAGAGTTTGGGCCACTTGGAACAAGTTAAAATTCATTATGCTGAACCAGAATCACAAACTGTCTACTACTCTTTTAAGCATTTTAAACAGGGTCTCTTAGTAGAATACACCTCAAATCACAAAGCCTTTAAATGAGACCAGATGCCCAAGTACAGTAATTCAACTTCTCAGTGAAGCTTTTAACCAACACAAGCTCAAGCATATGGACTAAGTGATGTGATCACAGGTTTTAATGATTGCAGCAGGCAAGAGAGTTACATTAACTTCACCAACATTGGGTTTGAAATAACAAAGATTGCTATACTGAGATCTCCTATCAGGAGATCTCCTATCCACCACCAGGCAAATGAAGACAACTGAAGAGACAAGGGAGGATGGAGACAGGTTCCTGCTCAGGGTCACAGGCATATCCCTTCCCATCCTACACCACCTCCTTAGGTACATTTATACAGTAGGTGTGAGGCTCTGGAAGTAGAGGGACAGGCACCAGCACAAACACAAGACCAAGCAGGTCCTGTATTTTCCCCATGCCAGGTTGAAGGCAGCAGCTCCCAGGAAGAGGGTGAATGGATGCAAGTCCATGCTCAGGGAAGCAGGTGAAACCACTCCTTGTCCTCCTCACCCACCCAGGTGCCTCTATACAATAAGTATGAGGTTCTGGATGTGGAAAAACAGTCAAAGAACAAGGGTGAATGTCCTTCACATTAGAGGAACTCCTAGAGTCAGGAAGGCCTATCCCCCGTATTAGGACCACATCCACGAGGAAGAAAAGGCAGGTTGTAGTTGTGGGAGACTCCCTTCTAAGGGAAAAAGAGGGTCCAACCTGTCGGGCAGACCCTTCTCTTCTGGAGGCCTGCTGCCTGCCTGGGTTAAGGACATTACCAAGAGACTCGCCAGACTGGTACGGCCCACAGCCTACTATCCACTACTGGTTTTCCATGTTGGGGGTGATGATGTTGCAGAGTGTAATCCAAGGGTTATCAAAAGAAAATTTAGGGCCCTAGCACAGTTGGTGAAAGAATCTGCAGTGTGGGTTGTTTTCTCTTCCATCCTGCCAGTTGTGGGTAGTGACACGGGAAGGAACAGAGATGAATACAGTCTTTAATACACAGCTTCATGGCCGGTGTCATCGCCAAAATTTTGGGATCTTTGAGAATGGGATGATCGACACAGCACCAGGCCTGTTGTTGCCAGATGAAATCCACCTCTGCAAAGGGCAAAGAGGTTTTCGCTCATGAGCTGGCAGGGTTCATTGACAGGGCTTTAAACTAGGCATGACAGGGGAGGGGGTGATATCAGGCTTGCCCACGACAGTCCATGGGATGGCATAAAAGGGTCAGAGAGATGAGGTGTTAGCGAGGGCCCTCAGCCAGTGGCTCTGAGATGTGCTGGCCACAGTGGAGTAAGCTTGAGGTCTCATGGCAATGAGCTGGGGGCTCCTGAGGCAGTAGAAGACAGCAAGGAGAAAAAAGCAAGATACTTCAAGGAAACTAAGGGGTGTTCACTTAAGAAGGTGGCATGGCCAACAGTCCATCTGAAGTGCCTATACTCCAATGCATGCCACATGGGCAACAGACAGGATGAGCTAGAAGCCACCACGTGGCTAGAAAATTACGATCTTGTTGCCATTACCAAAACTTGGTGGGACAAATCCCACAACTGGAATGCGGCCATCAATGGCTACAGGCTGTTCAGAAGGGATAAGCGAGGAAGAAGGGGTGGAGGGGTTGCCCTCTACATTAAGAGATGGACAGAGTGTGAAGAGCTGTCTCTGAAGAATAGCCACGAGCAAGTCAAAAGCTTATAGGTGAGAATCAGGGAGCAAGGCAACAAAGGGAACCTTGTGGTTGGTGTCTACTACAGACTGCCTGATCAAGGGGAGCTCGTCCATGATGGCTTTCTGCTACAATTACAGGAGGCAACGTGCTCACAGGCTCTCATCCTGCTGGGGGACTTCAACCGCCCCAACATCTGTTGGAAAAGCAGCACAGCAAGCTGTTGGCAGTCTAGGAGATTTCTGGAAAGCTTGGAGGATAATTTCCTAAGCCAGGTAATAGAAAGGCCCAACAGAGGGGATAAAATACCGACCTGGTGGTCACCAATACAACTGAGCTAATTGGGGACATCACAACAGGAAACAGCCTGACCTGCAGTGATCATGTGCTAGTGGAGTTCATGCTCCTAAGGGGTGTGGGTCAGGCCAGGGAGTAAAGTCAGGACCCTGAATTTTAGGAAAGCAGACTTTCAGCTCTTCAAGGAATTAGTCAATAGGACACCCTGGGAAACTCCCCCAGGTACAAGGGAGCGGAATAGAGCTGGCAGATCTTTAAGGACTCTTTCCACAGAGTGCAAGAGCTCACAATCCCCAGGTGCAAGAAATTGGGCAGGGAGGGCAAGAGACTGACATGGCTGAGTCAGGACCTGCTGGCCAGATTAAGGGGAAAGAAGGAAATGCAAAGACAGTGGAAGCAGGGACGGGTAACCTGGGAGGAGTACCGGGACGCTGCTCAGTTGTGTAGGGATGTGTAGAAAAACACGGTTTTGATGGGTGGACTGTTTGGTGAGTGAGGAATTGATTAGATGGGCACATCCAGAGGGTAGTGGTCAACAGCACAATGTCTTGATGGGCACCAGTGACAAGTGGTGTCCCCTAGAAGTCCGTACTGGGGATGGTACTATTCAACCTCTTCATCAATGACTAACAGTGAGCTTGAGCACACCCTCAGCACGTTTGCAGATGACACCAAGCCGAGTGGTGCGGCTGACACAGCAGAAGGACAGGACGCCATCCAGAGGGACCTAGACAAGCTTGAGAAGTGGGCCCTTGAGAAGCTGAACCTCATGAGGTTCAACAAAGAGAAGTGCAAGGTCCTGCACCTAGGTCAGGGCAACCCTTGGTATCAATGCTGACTGGGGGATCAAGGGATTTGAAGCAGCCCTGCTAAGAAGGACTTGGGGGTACTGGTAGATGAAAGGCTGGACATGAGCCAGCAATGTGCCCTCACAGCCCAGAAGGCCAACCATATCCCGGGCTGCATCAGAAGAGACGTGGCCAGCAGGTCGAGGGAGGTGATTCTGCTCCTCTACTCTGCTCTGGTAAGACCCCTGCTGGAGTACTGTGTCCAGCTCTGGGGCCCCCAACACAGGAAGGACATGGACCTGTTGGAAACTAGTCCAGAGAAGGGCCACAAAGATGATCAGAGGCCTGGAAAACCTGTCCTACTAGAAAAAGCTGAGAGAGTTGGGGTTGTTCAGCCTGGAGAAGAGAAGGCTCTGAGGAGACCTTATTGCCACCTTTCAATACCTAAAAAGGGGGCCTATAAGAAAGATGGGGACAGGTTTTTAGCAGAGCCTGTTGTGATAGGACAAGGAGTAACGGTTTTAAACTGAAGAAGGGTAGATTTAGGTTAGATATAAGCAAGAAGTTTTTTACCATGAGGGTGGTGAAACACTGAAACAGGTTGCCCAGAGAAGTGATGAATGCCCTGTCCCTGGAAACATTCAAGGCCAGGCTGGATGGGTCCCTGAGCAACCTGGTCTAGTGGAGGATATCCCTGCCCATGGCAGGGCAGTTGAACAAGGTGACCTTTGAGGTCCCTTCCAACTTGGGCTATTCTGTGAATGTGGGATTAGGCTTAAACATGCGAGGAATTTCTTCCTAACTCTGTAACACTTCACCTGAGAAACGCAAGTATGAAGAGTGAAATTGGGGAAATGCTAAGTAGCCACCTTATGTCAAATATAAAAAGAACGTACAAACCTAACTAGTTCTGAACTATCTAGCTGTAATGCTCATGTTTAACTTCACAAAAGTGCCTACAGACACTTTAATAGTGTCTGGAACCTTTTCACTTTTAGCTCCATAAGTGAGCTTGAATATCACGCCTGTATGCAGTCTTTCAGCAAGACTTACAAGGTCACCAGTGTGCTTGTTGCCAGTTTCTCTACGGGAGCAGTTAGAGATACTTAATGATACTGAAATCACACAGGTCAAGTCTCAACATTTTTACAGATCAATAAAATTACCCTCCTGGTAATATATGACAGAAATACGACATCCAACAGCCAGGGAAGAGTTCTAACTCTTGTTACAAATGTTCTTAATAGCATACACAGGAGGGTAGACATTTCCACAGCGCACATAGCCACTGTGCAGAGCCTATTCTTCTAAAAAGATTTCAGGTCTAGCTCTGTGCTTACCTTTACAACATCATACCGGGCCACATCTGGATCTGGTTTGTTTTCATCCTTTAATTTTTTATCTTGAGACTTCTCTGTTCCATTTAAATCTTCCTCTTCCTCCTCTTCTTCCTCTTCATTGCTGGAGACAAAGGGGAATGCAGCCATCCCCTGGTACCATGAGAAAGTCCAATCAAGGTATTTCTGTAAGGAGAGTAAAAGCACAAAAAATAGAATTCTCAGAAAGAAATCATGGAAGACAAAAAAATTTTCAAGGAGGCTTTTCATTAGAGAATGTGTTACTGATCCTCACCTAACCCCAGGAAAACAGGAGCACAACAGTAGGTATTCTAAACATACACAAATAGAATGCAATGCTTTTTCATTGAAGTTATTTTAACGTATGACCCATACACACTTGAGGAATCATGAAAATCGATTATTGTGAGGTGAATTAAACTCACTACATAGGTAGCAGAAACGCAGCTTAACTGAAAAACATTTAAGATAAAAATAAATAAATAAATAAACGACCAAAACTCTAAAAGTTAAACTGGAATTTGCCATTTATTTGGTCTATTCACGTTTCTGGACCTGTGTGGAACTTCAGTCACAAATAATACAGAATGACCATGTAAAAATTGGTATGTTAAAAGACTGCCTCGTGTACCTGTTCATGCTTGTTCCCCTGTTTGAATACCTCTCAACTTCAGCAAATAAAAAAACCTCTCGTTCACAGCTAATGACAGTGTCAGATACTCTCACATTCTAGGGCAATAAGTGAACTTTAAACTCTTCAGAGAGGGGATTGCTCCCATAGCACACCTACTTCCTCAAAAATGTTTTAAAACTTAAAAGACAATCAAATCAAATGCCTGCACTACTTAATAACTGCTTTATATTTCCATTTCCTGAACCAGCAACAGAAGTAGCTACCACATTAGTCAGAAAAGTAGTGACAGACTTCAACTAAGCCCTGAGCTGTTTTGAAAAATTTCAGATGGAAGTGCCAAGGAAGCCCAAGTTATTACCAGACACTAAAAAAGAAATAATTAAAAAGCAGTATTAAACAAAGTTGGTGAGTGAATGACATGGTGAGAAGAGGCCTGACGTCAGGGATGAATCTGTGAGCCCCCCTGAAGAGTTTGGGACTATAGCCTTCCTTCCACCAAGAGAAGGAAAAGCACAAGGCAGAGTATCTGGGTCTTCAAAGGAAACAAAGAGAAAGGCACTTCCTTTCCATAGCCATTGATAAACAAAACCTTCAGACAGCATGATTTTTATGTGTTTATAGTGAGGATAAATCTTGTTTGTCTTACGAATCCTGGAGCAAAAGGCCAGGCTTTCAGCCTCTCCCCTTCCTCAGGCAGCAATCCCCACTTAAACAAGACATCATGCCACAAGCTTTGATCTGAGAATCAGAGCACTGTGGACAGATATAAATCAGTGTAATTTCAGAAGAAAGTAAAGCACATTAAAAGCTGAATCATAGCATTAAATCCCAGCATGGGTGGGCAGGAGTCATCTAATAGAACAACATTAGGCTCGTAGCTTAGAAAAGGAGCAAGATATGGACAAAGCTACCCAGTCCTTCATTTTTCTTGCCTTCTCATTAGGGATAGCTCTAAAGGCCTGGAAGAAGATGCAGGGGGCTTCTTAAGATCTACTCACTCTTTTCTATCACCAGCCCCTTTGCAGTCTGACACAGGAGCAGCTGTCATGGAAGGAACTTGAAACACAGCCCACAGCATGCTTTGCCTATAATGGACTGCTTCTGTCCAACTAGGAAGACATCTTAATCTTGCTGCTCAGGGGTCTCTAGTATCTCTGAACACCCAAAAGAAGTTTCAACCTTCTAACAGGAGAAAAAGCATCAAGGAGAAAATAGGCAGATGAGAAGGCAAAATTAGGTATTTATCACTCTAAGAAAAGCACATGAGAACAGCAGAAAATGAACAAGAAAAAGGAAACAGCATCATTATGAGGCATAAGGGAAAGCAGGGAGAATATTTAATCTGTTCAGAAGCAGACAAACTATAAAGCAAGAAGCCAACAAAAGAGGCCATATTAAAAAAAAACAAACACACAACTGAATACATAAATTAGTAGTGGCCTGATCCAGATTGTAAAGATATCAAAAGGAAGAGAAACTCACAGCCTGCACTGAATTTAATCATGGGTCAGAGCTAATTCAAACAGGACAAAAGATGTCTGAGTCTCTCACACTGGGTTAACACTCCCTTGTCTGTCCTAAAGCACAGCAACAGCATTCTGTTGACCATTAAGGTAACCCATCCAGCAAGCCTTTGTTCAAGCTACTTACCATATCTTCTCATTCCGATTCCCGTAACCAGCTCAGCATGAAATCAACCCCAGGCACTTACTGATTGTCTTACCTCATCATCGAGTGATACCAGCAGAGCCCAGAGAGCACCAACAGATGCTGCCATGACATTTTCCACTGCATCATCCAGTGAGAAGCGCAGCAAGAAGAGAAACCCAGCATCAAGCAGCAGACGCAGAACACTGCCCTTCAAGGAGGAAGCAAACTCTCCAGCCCTGGCCTGAAATGTATGCCACAGAGAGCCCGTGTTAAAGCTGTCTCATCTCAGCTGGGTACATCTCAACATTCTGAGTGTTTGTCTCTTCCCATTTCTACTACAAGGCAGCTTATATTTTCTCCTCCTCTCATTCCACAGAGGCACACAACTCCAGTTCCTTAATGGAGAAAACCTCTCTCTTTCAAGTCTGGACATATCTTCTGACTTCACCCTGTTCTGCCCCATCGTTCGTCTCAAAACCACACTGTTTCTTCTTCTCTGCCTCCACTGCTGTTGGAGGGAAGGTTAGCACTTCCCCTAAGAGTTAGGTGGAAAAGTGCGTAGAAGTAAATACTCATTCTGCTTTATGCTACTGGCACATCACTCTACAAGTAGGCTGGTTCCTTCTCACCTCCTGCAGAAAGAGCACATCATGAAGCTGCCTCAAACAACAGGAATGAATGGGTCATTGCCAAGGATAGGTTTGGCACAAAAACAACATGAAAAAAACACCTCGTGGACAAGGTAATAACAGAACTGAAGTTGCAGCACTGCTGCTGAACAACACTTGGAAACATATCCCTTCAGAGAAACCTGAAAGTCAGTTGGTCATGTCCCAACACTTAACTTTTCTAACATCAAGGAGATCCTCAGTGAAAAAAAATGCTGTGCTGGTGATTTTGCTCACTATCATTGAGTAGTAGAAAGCAAACAACTCGTACCGAAGGATCTGGGCCCTGATCCACTAGAAACTTGAATTATGGGGAGAAATTCCATGGAAAGGGACTTACCTTCTGAACAATACGACCTAAGACCTGTAGAGCCAGTGTCCTCTGTTGAATAACTTGGCTGCGAGACAAATGAAAGAGCTCTTGGAGAGAATAACCAGCCCTCTAAAAATGGGGGGGGAAAAAAAAGAAAAACAACAAACCAACCAAAAAACTAAGCTATACATAAAAACAGACCCCTTAAAGTAAGATCAACTGCAAAATACCACATAATGGGAGATGAACTGCAATACAATGTTGTTTGTTGCTTTGTGGCAATTGCAAAAGAGATTCTAATAATTTATGTGACAGAAGAAAACTGAACTTCTTAAGAAAAGCACGTATGTGCAGCTTTTTCCAAAACTACAGATCCTTAATGGCATTAATGAGAAAAATGGGAGTTTTCTGGAAGTAAAGCAGCTAATGCATGCAGACCCAACTTCCCTTCAGGAGCTTGTTTCAAAAGAAAATCACCCATCCTCACTTTCCTAAGCTTTTTGTCACTAAAAAACCCAACACAAGAGGAATCTGCCAAATCAAACCCAGAAAACAGAAATGGGTGTGCCCTTTCTGCTGTATAACACCTACCTCTGCCTCTTCTCCATGGTGATGCAGGCCTAGATGTGTTGGCAAATCAGCATCTGCAGGAATCAGCTCTCCTTTTAAACTAAATCGAGCTTGCATTCCCTACCAAAAACGATGGAGGGAGAAAAAGATTATTTCTATTGCCTTCCACTCCATTCATCACTTAAAATACCATTTCTTACATCAGCTGTTGGAAGGTGACGGTTCAAAAACTCTCCAGGCCAGGCCTCAAATTCTTAAAAAAAAAATTTACTCCCCTCTTTCCTTTTTTCTTAGCTTTCAGACCCGTGCCATCCCAGATTACAGTTGCTAGATGCTCACTTCCTAGCTCTCTTAAGCACTACAGACTGAATTGACCATGTATCATCCTAGCCTGTGGAAGAAACTGGGGAATCTCTCAGCCTGATGAAATCTTACAGATTGAGTAACCAGAGGACCAGTTTTTGAAGCCTTCAAAACTGTTACTGCTGAGAAGCACGATCTAGACACAAATGTGAAAAATATCAGTTTCTGCATTCAAACCTTTTTGGTTTTCTTCTGCCAGGGAGAGGGCAAATCTTTCATCCATTCCAGCTTCTCAAACTCCACATTGTCCATGTGAATCCATTCCTTCTTGGGCTTCACAGGAAGATTGTCATCTTTGCAGGGAGGGGGAAAAAAAATGGCAGACTTACCTTCCAAGGCAGGGATAAAGAAAACACTATTCCCTCTTTGCCAACCCACTTGGCTTAGACTGCACCAAGTATAGGATTCACGTAAAATGAGAGGAAAACTATTTTCAAACTAACTGTTGGCTGACGCATAAACATCAAAGGTTTAAAGCTGTTTTCATCTTTCATGAGAGCTAGAAGATGAAGTAAACAGCATTGTAATGAAATTCACAGACAAGACTAATTTGGGAGAAGTTGAACAGAAGTCAGGACACAAATAAGGCAAGTGATCAGAACCCAGGCAGAAAAATAGTATCTGCCCTACTTTTGAGAAAGCAAACTAATATCATCCAAGGAGAAGGCTGTTAGGGGAAATATGAAATGATTCAGAAGTATTAATGCAGAGAGGTCCAAGCAAATTATTGGTAGCCAGTATGACTTCAGCCTAGATACACTGATGAACAAATGCTACTGTTTGTGCTTTTGTCACATTTGCTATGTTGCTCTTCATTCTGTGACCCCCTTTGAAGGCTTGAGAAGGCAAGCTTGGGAAGAAAAGATCAAAACAGCTGGAAATTTACACAGCTTGCCTGAGAAGCTGCTTAGCGGGAAAACTGGACAGCTGAACAAGAATTTAAAAGGTGCAAGTACTAAAGGAAGAAATCACTGATTTAACTTTTTATACAGAGCTTTGACAAGGAGAATTTGAGAAACAAAACATTTATGCCTGACATTAGAAGCGTTGCCCTAGGAAAGAGACAGATCAGCATGTAGAAGAATCTCACAAGTGAAGGAACAGAAGAGAAGCAACTGGAAGTTATCTGAACGCTAGAAAAGGTAATGCTTTGCTGCTAGGATACTATCCCATATTGGCATGAGAAGAGATGAGCTAAGAAGTCTTTGCTGTCTCAAGAGAAATCACACATAAGGACAGGAACAGACAGTCTGAGGGCATGAAAAGCTGCAGTATCACTCCCACCGAGGCAACCCAGAACTCACTTGCATTGCAGTTAATCCGAGTGCTCTGGTCTTCTGTTGCAAGGAACAATGAGTCCCACTGAGACGCTCTCCTTTCATCAGATCTTTTCCTGCTGGTAACTGGCCTAAAACCTAACCTTTTACTTTCCTCCAATTAGCAGATAAACTTTCAGGAAGGGCACTCATCCTTTCAAGGATGAAGCTTCACCCTTATGATCAATGTGGTATTGAGTCAGGCAAGGAACCAAGCACAGTTATATTCCCCAGCCAGAAGGCTGTTCAGCGGAATTTCAGCCAAAGGCTCAGCACACATTTTAATTGAAGAGAAGGAAAAAGCATCCGAAATGTAAGAAAGTGGAATGTTTGTGGGTGGTACGTGCAAAATTAGAGGAAATCAGCAGAAAAATGAAATCTATTGACATTTGTAACTCAATATATTGTTTTCTCCTTCTCCAATAATCACTAAATCGATAGGGTTGAGTTAATCATTGTAGAAGGAAATTAGTTTTCATGACAAATAGTTTTTGATGCTCTGTTAGGACTGGTAGCCTTGCTCAGCACTGGAAGCTAAAGTGGCTGAAGCCCTCAGCTGCAAGCTGTGAACTCTCACCTAGTAAAGTTGAAGAAGGCCCCAAAGACAGCTCAGGCCAGAGGGTAAAGCAGCTACATTCATTAACAGAAGCTGCAACCTTAGAGGCAAGAAAAGAAACAGTCTGCCTAGAGACAACGAAGGGACCTAATGAAGAATGGAGAGACCCCAAACCCTAATATTACTACTAGTCAGAATTGTTGTGTGAGGGGTGGGGAACTTAGATTCTAAGGGTATAATTGCCCAGAGATTTATTTATTCAGGGTTCCTTTGCAGGGACACTCAACTCAAACTATAGCACTATTAATAAAAAGAACTTTATAGAATAATCTCTTTTCAGCTTATTGATTCAGTGGAAACCTAGAGTCAAACCCTGTTATGGTGGCTGGCACACATAACTTCCTTAACATCATTCTGTGAATAGGATTACACATATTACCACCAGCCCTTAGTATTATGATCTTGTCAACAAAAAAGACAGATACACATTCCGAGGCATCAGCAGATTGTTCAGCTACTCAGAAATCCCATTACCGAAACACAAGTTAACAGTGTGAATGCAACATTTGTACTGAACTTTTCCAGACTTAGATTCTATTACAGGCTACCACCCAACCTCTTCACTTTCTGCTTTGCTTCCCCTTCCTTTGGTGCCAGAATTTACTTTTCCATTTGATAAGATTACAAGTTGCTGAATAAAGGCTTCACCACCTTGTTTATTAGAAACAGTAGCCTTTTCTCTCATTAGAGAGACTGGTTTTTGACTTCTGAACAACCCCACTGCTTTCTGTCACTATCCTCTCCCTGGGGAAATTCAGAATGACCATTTCTGGTGGGTTATCTATGACGAGTTTACTTCTGAGCATGAACCAACGCAAAATCCCAACACTAAGTGCTAACACCAAATTAATATTTTACATCTCCTGTTGGACAAAAAAGGCTGCAGGCACAAACTCAGGTGTCGGAAAGGCTTCTACTGGTTTTATAACTGTGTTCCAGCCCATCCTTTCTTTGTTATTTCAAATATCCTGGGAAAACTACTCTTCTCCTTTCCTGTGCAGTGTTCCATGAGAAGCAAAAGATGCTGTCAGTATGTGATGCTCTGAACACTGAGCTACTCCCAAGAGCACTAGTACAATCTTGTTCAGCCTATAAACCCACTTCTATTGCTCCCAGGCGAGTCACTTAATCTGGTGCTATTTGTGCACTCAATTGTTCTAGAACTAAAAATAGTCCTTTTGATTAAGATGGATTCATGGAAAAAGTAAAACTTGTGGAGAAACAGTAAAAGGACTGTTCAGTGAAGTGTTCTCCTCAATAAGAGGCTAATCAGCTTTCCTTCTCCTGCACATGTTCACACACACTCACAGACTCATCCCTCTCATTAAGAAAATGGTAAAGAGTTATCACCTCTGAAACCCAGGAGTGATTCAGAGACCTCTTTAATCAGTCTGCATGTTGCACTGGGACGCAAAGAATGCATCAGAAGAGTGGAGACAGTCAAAAATTGACATTAAATTGGGGGAGAAACATGCTAATGAGGGAGAAAGACACGCTATGAACAAAAGTGGGGAAGAAGCCTAAAATCACAACAGAGAAAAAGAAATGGCTAAAGAAAAAACTGCAGTGAGGAAAGCAACAACAAGAGTAGAAGCTTAAGGGGAAAACATGTCTTTTCTCTGCCATGAGAATATATGGGCTGCTCTAGCTGCTGGGGATAAAGCAGCTTTCTCCCCATACAGGCATATCTTAAGTATTGAAGGGTTCTGTTGTGACAGGCAACAGCTCTGTAAAATTCTTCCAAAAAAGCAGAACACTCTACACCTTAATACTTTCCTCCATCCACAGCATAAAAAAACCAACTGTATCCTGTGGAAATCACCACATGGGCTCTGAGACACAAGTCACAGAGCAGGGCCATCAGAAGCAGTGTCACAATAAGACATACATGAGCTATATGAGCGGTTTTGCTGAAGTGAGATCAACTGCCATCTCCACGCTACCCCATGAGCAAATCACTAACTCCTACCATCCCAACACCCTCTTGTTGCCAGCCAGTCCCAGTTAAAAGAAATTATTCACGGAACAGCTGAATCTCACACTCTTCTGCTTCCCTGTTGAGACGACTGAACAAAAGAGCAACGATGCCTACTGTTTAAAACACATTTTCCCTTCAGAGAACTCGGAACAAATTTTAAAAACAAAGCAAGACTTCCCACTGAATAGCTCACCTCGATTACACAGTGTATCACCTTTCTAGTCTATGGAGCCCAGCTAGAAATACAGATGTTCTTTCCTGAACCCAAAAACACATGTATTTTTTAAATATCATGATAAAATTCTGAGTTGGATAACTAACAAAGTGCTACATTAATCCAATCTGGATTGATGCATACATCATAATTACCTTACATTTATGTCCAGAACTTTAGTGACATGCACTTTGTTTCTTACCTGTGATTTCTACCTTCGCATTTTCTTCCTTCCTTATAGATTCTTCCAGACTCAACTCCTGCATGGAAAGAGATGATCCTACACCATGCTGAGCCACAGGCAGAGATTTCACAAACTCCTCCAGTCTGTTCTGTTCCATTTTTAATTCCTTTTTCTGGCCTTCATTGCTGCCACATCGTGACTTTAGGAAAGCAACTAAACTGGAATCTGCAAGTATTGACAGAGAGACAGACACAGAAGTGACAAAAAGTCTCAAAATACTTCACACGCCTATAGTTCCTGCTATTTATGTTTTAGCCTTTTCATTCCCATTCCACATGCCCTCTTCTGTACCAACTGTCACTTCTTTTCAAACTGAGACACTTACCTGCTTTATAACCTCTTCAGCCCATAAGCTGGGTACAACTGACTGGGAAGACAACACCAGAGAAAGAGCTGATAAATGTCTTTCAAAGTAAAGCAACAACAAAAATTCTAGTTGTTCTCCCAACTTAAAAATAAAAAGATAACTGTTTCTTTTCCCTTCACTGCCACTGGAAAGGCACATCCAAACCAGACTATTCATTGCAGAGAGAATTCTGGTCTGTGATTTATGGGAGGAACCCAGGTCTGACACTGCCTACCCTTCCTGTGGCATCAATCTGAATGCTACAAGAATACACCAAAAAGACACCTCAAAAAAAACGACCTGTTCTCTATTGCACTGCACTAGATCTGCAGTGCATGGTCTAAATATTATGTTAGCTGAAGGAGAACTTGTTTGTTCTGAACTGACTCCCCATCCTGAGTGTCAATTATGGTCTGGTAACATGCAGAAAACAGACAAGGCCATTCTCTTCACATTTTGGAGAAAAGAGGAACAGTTGGGAGCTAGGGGTGTTTTGAAGAACAGACAATACTCCTATGGCTCTGAAGTAGGAAAATGGCACAAGATCATAATTTTAATTTCAGATCTGTTACAGGTATCCCACATAATTTTTGATGGAGGGCGCTTTCTCTCTGAATATTCACCATCTGGAAGATGGCCATGAGGATGCTTATGCACTAAGAGCCTGTGCATTGTGTCTCTAAAAGGTAGAGAGATACACCAATAAGCAGTGCCAGAGATGTATAAAATAACAGAACGTAACACGTACATTGGTTATTTGTTCTTTGGAGGACAAAGGACAAGCAATTCAGAAATGCTCTGTACCTGAGAGAAGTCATCCCAAAAAAGGAAACAACTTTGATGTCTCTGAAACAGGTCAAAGAGGATGCAGGGATCTACCCCACACTTTTGATTGTTGCACAATCTCCTCATGATGCAGTTTAAAGTATCCCTTGGCAAGGGAGAGGCATTTAGTCCAGTCTTTAAAGCACCCATACTTTTTCCTGAATGCACACAGAGCTCTCACATTCTCACTACACTGTACACAGCAAACACTGTATTCATTATGTCATCATGTAACACAAACACCGACATAATCAGTGACTTGTTTGTCAACCTGTGTACAGTAAGTCAGAAGGTAAGCCTACTCCTGCCCAGAGTCTCCATGAGCAAAACCAGAACAGATTCAACAATAAGACCCTGGAGATGCTGCCCAGCATAGAATCGCCTACCTATTCTCATATTCCACACCACAGAGTCTCATCTGCTTCGTAACTAAGAGGTTAATTCAGAGACTGGGCAGCATTAAACACCCACAAATTATTCACACACCTGAATACGGAGATGTCTCTTTCATTCACACTCTGTACCCATACCAGGTTCCCAACCCAAGTTCATCTGTAAGCCAGGAACTTAGTTTAGGAGTTGCTTCATCATGTGTAATTCCCTAACCACAGTTATTTTGGGACTGTCCAAATTACTCCCAGTTTCCTTAAGACCTCAAAGACTGAAAGATCTATAATTTTAACCCTCAGGGCATATAAATAAATACATTGTTTTAGAAGAAAATGTATTGTTCAAAAATACATCCTAACCTTTTAAAACTCCTTAAGTATTCTCTTCACTAATATCCCAAAGGATGGAGTGGTGGGGACAAGGAGCAAAGATCACAAATCAGTTACAAAAAGAAAGTGCATAAACAAGGTATTTTTCATACACATGCCATTGTTATAAGCCGTGAATTTAAAAAGATTTTCTTTTACCTCAGATAGTTTGGAGAGCTCAGCTCTCTGCATGAAGGCTGTGCCTAAAGTTTCTGCCTGCAATTATTTTGCACAGTTCCTTTGCTGCCTTTCCAGTTATACCCATCCTGCTTGCAATGAAGTCAAGTTCATTAATATGATCTTCAAGCAAAACCCACAAGAGATTTATGTATCTAAAATGCCACTCACACCTCAATTTGATGCTAGAGAATCTGAAACTAGAATAGTTTCAGATTTCAAAAACCCTCATCTGCCACCTACATCTGTACATCCACTCTTCCTGACATACAAAATCATTGAAAGCAACGCCAACAAGTTTTACAGTGCCCTAGATCACAGTCTTATCAAACATACCACACCCAGGGTTCTCCCCCATTTTGTCATCAGCTGTCAGTGACAGGCATTCCCAGAGCACCACTCTAGACATGGCTACAAACCACAGATCAGACCCCCACACCCAACAGCCAGGCAATTAGAACACTTTTTTCAAGGAATTCGATACTAATTGTAAGTTCTTCTGCTCTACCAAGTACAGATTCGAATGGAAATCTCCCACATGCCCTCATGTTTCCCCTATCTGGGTACAGACAGTGCCAGCCTAAGTCTTGGTTATTTTGGAGGGGAAAACCAAGGGCTCTCTCTCACCTCAGCATTGCTATGGTCATCCTAAGAATAGCTTTGCTTCTTACCAGCTTCAGAGAAGTATATTTTAGGACCTCAATATATGTATAACTAACCAGGTATTTGATGTGCAAAGTAACAGAGTGCATGGACCACTTTATCTCACAGCAAAAGGGAGACAAGACAGACTCAAGCTAAGTCCCTTCTCAATGAGGAATAAGCACTCTTAAATTCCTTCACACTTAATTCTTACTCGTAAGCTATATTATACACATATGCAACAAGCAGGAATCCCAAGCTCCCATGTTTGATCTGTGAATTTGGTAAGACTTCAAGACACTTTCACACTCTGTAAACTTCTGTGCCTCTAGGAGAATTCACCCTGGGAAACACGTACCCAACTGAGCCAGAAGCCTTGCTTGCTCCTGCAGGATCTCTTCCTCAGACATGGACCGCAGCTTCTCCAAGTTCTCTTTGTGAATAGCTTGAGCTTCCTGCTCACTCTTTTGGCTTCCAAGACCCTCTCCCGTTATGAGACAAGGTCGCTGAGAGGTCAAAAAGTCACCAGCTTTATCTACAAGATCCAGCAGAGAAAGCAGTTAAGTGATTTAAGTGTCTGTTTGGGCTTTCAACCCATGTCACAACAAAGTATCATTTCCACCTTGTTTCTTTAGGAGCTGGGGGAGGAATGGGGGTGGCAAGGAATTTTGTTTCTTTAATGTAAACCAACAGCAAGAAAAGGTAAACTGGAGTATAATTCACAGTCAATGAATCGGAGCGTTCTTCCAAGTTAGTGAATACTGGATTCTTTCTCTGCCCAAGAAAACCTGAACCCACATTTGTATGTCAGATGAATCATGACCTAGTAAATATCTGGTGAGTGAGATGGAGAATTAAAATTATTATGTAACCCAGTTTCCACAGCGATACACCATCCATTCTCAACACATTTTTCCTACCCTGAATATAATTAAGTCTCTTTTATCACTTGATCTAAATCCTTTTTAAAGGCTCATTTCATTTAACTCTAGCAGCTTGTTAACCTGCTCCTTTAGTCAGAGAGAGAGCCTTCAGCTGCCTGGTAGCCCACAACACAAGGGCCTGACTTAGCGGCTTCATTTGTTATGTTTTGTTCGTATGCTCCATATAATGACTTGGAACATCCCTATGACCCTAAACCAGCCAACCCTGCAAGCACCAAACCCCTGTTCAAACAGCAATGACACTCATTATAACATCAGTAAGGTTGTATATTTCCACAGCAGCTGTCTTGCATATTGAGTAGGAAGTTGAGAAGCCAGAGTGACCTGGTAAAAGATACAGTAAGCTTCCCACCATCAGCAACTGAGCTGAGGGTTACCAGGCACAAACACTTTGTTACTACAAGAAATGGGGCTCCTCCTCTTCTCCTCCTTCTTCTAGTGATCCTGCCTCAACAATCTTGCTGAGGAGGCCAAGCTGTTTTCTGATGCCCCTGTTGTGCTACTACATTTTAGAAGCATTCTGCTTCAAGAGGATTACAGCTATAGGGTTACTGTATTTTCCTTTGAGATTTCTCAGACAGAAGTACCCATGCACAATTGTAACAAGAGCTACAGTAAGCACAGTATATTGATCTGGATGGTGGATTTGTGCACACACAGCACAGCACATCTTGGAGTTCTCTTACCAATTCTCTGACAGGGTCAGGGCAGACAGAAACCTTAGCCAAATAGCAATAACCCTCAAATGACACCTGGCCTCTATTTCAATTTGAAAAAGAGAGTACCAGGGAAAAACACAGACACATGGTGGTTCTAAGCAAGCAGGACTGCCCAAGATAAGGAAAAAAAAAAAAAAGTCTGGAGATACTGGTACCAGTTGAATTGATTTCATCTTTTCTTGTCATGTTGCTGTCAGACAAGTAGCTGCTGGAGGTGGCACTGACTCATAAGTACTGCCTCACAGCATTCCTTACGGAGCAAAGCTACAGTCTCATAGCACCAGATCTGGTGATGGGAGCCTGAGCTTTGAGCTTCTAGATAGGAGTGAGAACCTGCATCACAATGGTCTCAAACACCTTCACCAGACACAAGAAGAACCCTCTTCCTAAAATTATGGAAATCAACAATGAAACAAGAAAAACTTTACATAAAACAGAGAGGAAAAGGAGGACAAGAACCTTGATCTATTTGGCCCAGTGAGAAGCAAAGAGGAAATTGGTGAGAAAGCCAACACAATTTTTAGGATGTTAACTTGGGTCTCAGACCATTTCAAACCCTTGTCCTGTCACAGACATTCTAAGTGACCTTGAGATTCCTAAACTGAGGACAACAGTGCTATCCTACTTGAAAGATAAGGTGCACTGCTGTTGTGGTTACAAGGCTGTGTAGGCTGGAAAAGCAGAACCTTCTCTACGTACCATCCCTGCTGCTGGGGAGAGGAGCCTCTCCTGCTGATCCCTCAGCATCCAGGGCATCGGGAGCAGCTGATCTCTTTTGCAGGCACTCGGCAGCAGAGGGAGCTGTTGCTGCCTTTTCAGCAGCTCTTCTCGCTGCCATCTTCTGTGCAAAGATGCTTTTTCTTCCAGATCCCACCTTTACCTGCAAACAGAGAAGCCACGTGTCACCACTTTCCCCTCCAGACTCCCCCACACACCTGCATCTAACAAATGTATAGATCTGATCCTAAAGACACACTCGGATCAGACTTTGGGACGTGACATGGAGAAGCTGATGGCAGCCACCTGCCCTTTTCTGTGCATTGCTCTATTCATTTTTAACACACAGTTTAATGTTAGGACAGATAGACAAAAAGATGAATGTTTTTGCTACGCAGAGAAGGAAGATGATTAATTATAAGTGAATTCAAGCCAGACAAGCACACCTAAAATATCACCAAACACAACAGTCCCAGCTTTCGTGCTGTTTGGAAACCCTGCAGAGCTGAATACTTTGCATTTCTGAGGATAAATGGGGCTGTACTGTACCGTGCTCACCACATGCTTGGAACAGGCTTCTTATAAGGTGATTAGAGAGCAGCAGGGTGAAGAGATTTACACAGTAAGAAGTGGGCAACTGGTTCTAAAATAATCCTGACTGAATTACTGTGCTGCTTGCCTAGGTAACTGAAGGGCATGGCTCTGAACAGCCTTCCACAGGATTCACAAGAAATCCAAAGTAGACTAAGCGAAAAAACTCTTGTATGTCCTCAGAATCCCAGAATCGATAAGGTTGGAAGGG